>PVKS010005569.1:15817-84331 GCA_004027875.1 Aplodontia rufa | reverse complement strand
GAAGAGCGGTCCAATTAGGGAGTTGGAGGCCAGATTAGGGGATCTGACCAGGGGTAGCTTGGTCCCCCGTGAGGAAGTTCCGCTCCCACCAGGTTTGGGGGTGGCCCGCATTTGGCAGCTGCTTCCTCATTTTTTTTTGTTTTTTTTTTTTTTCTTTTTGGGTTAATGCTCTTCACTTTTCCTTTGGGGTCAAAGAACTAGCAGGAGGCAATTCCTGCCCGTTCAGGGAAAATCGTCCTACCGTGGGAATCCACGTGCCGACGCGCAGCCTGTGCTGACTCTCGGGAGCTTCATGGGGTTAGTGTCCCTGGGATAACCGCCATCTTCTTCCTCTGATCCTAGTTTTTCAATCAGGTTTCTTGATCCATCCTGATTTAATTTTTTGTGCAAGGTGAGAGGAAAGGATACAGTTTAATTTTTCTGCATATTGCTGTCCATTTATCTAGTACCATTTCCTTCAAATTATATTTTTGCCTCCTTTGTTGAATATCAGAGTTAAAGATTTTTGGATTTGTCTCTGTGTCTTCTATTCTGTTCCATTGGTATTTAAGTCTATTTTAATACCAATACCATGCTGTTTTTGTTATTGCAGCTAAACAGTACAATTTCAGGTCAGTTATTGCAATACCTCTTTGTTTTTTTTTTTTTTTTTTTTTTTTTTGTGTGTGTGTGTGTAGTATTGCTTTGGCTCTTCTGGGTTTCTTAATCTTCCAAATGAATTTGAGAATTTATTTTTCTCTGTCTGTGAAGAATTACACTGGTATTCTGAAGGAGAATGCATTGAATCTGTACAGTGCTTTTGGCAGAATGGTCATTTTAATTATATTGATTCTGCTTAACCAAGAGCATGGGATGTCTTTCCATCTTCTCAGGTCTTCTTCAATATCTTTCTTCAATGTTCCATAATTTTTATTGTAGAGATCTTTTACTTCCTTTGTTAGATTAATTCCCAAATATTTTATTTTATTTTATTTTATTGAGGTTATTATGAATGGGCTGGCTTTTCTGATTTCGTTTTTGGCTGAATCACTATCAGAGTATAGGAAAGCTGTTGGTTTTTGGGAGTTGATCTTATATCCTGCCACTTTCCCAAATCCATTTATAAGCTCTAGAAGTCTTCTGGTGGAGCTTATTGGTTCTTTAGGTATAGGACCATATCATCAGCAAATGGAGACAGTTCGTTTTCTTATTCTTATCTGTTCAATTTCCTTCTCTTGCCTGATTGCTCTGGCTTGGGTTTTGAGGACTAAATTAAATAAGAATGGTGAGAGTGGACAACTTTGTGTTCTTCCAGAATTTTGTGGGAATGCTTTCAGTTTTTCTCCATTTAGTACAATATTGACTGTGGGTTTGTCATAAATGGCTTTACAAGGTTAAAGAAAATTCCTTTGATCCCTATATTTTCCAGTGTTTTGTACATGAATGGATGTTGGATTTTATCCAAGGCCTTTTCTGCATCAGATGAGATGATTGTGTGGTTTATCTCATTTATTGATTTATATATATTGAACCAGCCTTGTATCTTTTTTTTTTTTTTTACAAAACAGATCATATTCTAGTCCACAATGGAAATCTTAGAAATACAAAAAGACAACCTGATAAAATCCATGTATCATATCAGATCACAATGGGATGAAGCTAGTAATCAACAGCAAGAAAAATAATAGAAATCACATAAATACATGGAGACTGAATAATAATAGTCTCTTAAATGAAGAATAGATAAAAGAGGATCTGAGAGCTGAAATCAAGAAATTATTGGAAATAAGAGAATGAAGACATCACATATCAAAATCTCTGGGACAGTATGAAAACATTCCTAAGAGAAAAATTTATAACATTGAGTAACTATATCAAAAATTTAGAGAGATCCCAAATAAATAAGCTTACTTTCTACCTCAAATCCTTACAAAAAGAAGAATAATCCAATACCAAAACTAGTAGAAGACAGGAAATAATAAAGATCAGAGCTGAAATCAACAAAATTGAGAATAAAAACAATACAAAGAATCAATGAAATGAAAAGCTAGTTTTTTTATGTGAAAAAATGTATATTTAGAATTAGCCAGCTAGTCTTTTATAGAAGATTCTAATTTTGTTGGCACTGTCCAAAGTATCATAACCAGGAGCCAATCAAATGTATGTCTTCTCTCCATCAGGGCTGATCAGAGTGCTAACCTTGGCCACATTCATGTCACAGAGTTTCTTTATGGCTGTTCCATCTGATATTTTTTTGGCCTTGATGTTTACAATAAACACAAGTGTGTTGTTGTCTAATGAAAGAAGTAAATCAATGAAATCAGAGAGGAAAATGGAGGCATCATACTGACCCTTCTGAAACTCAAAGGATTATCAAAACCTATTTTGAAAAAACTATACTCTACCAAGCTGGATAATCTGGAAGACATGGAAAAATTCCTAATCACATATGACATTCTCAAATTGATGCAGGATGATGTAGAAATTCTAAAGGGACCAACATCAGATATTGAAATTTTTGCAGTCCTTCCAAAAAAGAAAAGCCCAGGACCTGATGGCTTCTTAGCTGAGTTCTACCTGATCTTTACAGAAGAAATAACACCTCTCTCTAGTAAGTTATTCTGTGCAATTGAAAGGAATGGAACCCTCCCAAACACTTTTTATGAGGCAGCCGTAGCCCTGATACCAAAACCTAACAAAGACACATCAAGAAAAGAAAACTCTAGACCAATGTCCCTGATGAACATAGATGCAAAAATCCTTAATAAAATATTAGCAAACTTCATTCAAACACATTAAAAAGATAATACACCATGACCAAGTGAACTTTATTCCAGGGATGCAAGGCTGGTTCAACACTTACAAATCAATAAATGGGAGGTAATTGTTAATCAGATTTCTTATACATCTGTTGCTGAACCTTTGAAATGGGTTGCAGACACATCTACTTCCAAAGGTGAGCTGACTTTTGAAATATTGTTAACTTCTGCTGGCCTCCTGTACAGTGAACCCTTTTTCTCAACCTACCCAGAGAATGATTACCATACCCAACATGTTTCTTATAAAATAGCTTAACTTTTGCCAACACTAACCATAATTCATGATTAACAAGGGATGTAATTTCAACCTCCTTGTGGTTCAAAGGTATAACTATAGCTATGAGTTTGTAAAGCCTCAAAGCACATTTTCTAGATTGCTTGAATCTATGTTTTCCTGGATTGTGGTCCTAATCCCCCTGAAATAAATGTAATTCTCTTTGTTTTTGACTACATTGACTTTATTTTAGGTCGACACTCTGATTTCTGTGAATCTAATACATGCCTTTAGTAAATCTTAACCAGTTATCAATTGATATCTTCCATTAAACCAAGGATACTGTGAGAGCAATAGCCTTCTTTTTCCTGTTTCTTTTTAGAGATTTCTTTTCTTTCTCCCTTTTCCTTCTACTTCTCCTTTTTCTTCTCCTTCTTTCTTCTTCTTCTTTTTGTTTGTGCTGGGGACCAAACCCAGTAACTTATATATGCCAGGCAAATGCTCTTCCTCTGAGTTATATCCCAAGCCCCCAATCTTTCTATTTTTAAACATACAGTTTGAAGAACCAAATAGCAAATCAGGGATTCTTTCAAGCAACAAAAGACTCACCTATCCTTTTGCTTTCCACCCAGTTTTCGAGGCAATCATCTTCAACCATTTAATGTTGATCATGCATTGCCATATGTCCAAATAAGTTTATATTATTCCTTGTTTTTCAGTTTTAGGTATTATCTATTGACTCACTTCTATGAAGGATGATAGCTTTTTACTTTTAATAAGGGGATTAACCTTTTTTTTCTCCCACAAACTACCTCCTGCATACATATTCAGTAGTGTGTTTATATGTCTTGGCCCTTATCCTCTCAAAAGAGTTGTATTATAATTTGGGATAATCTAATTCATTGCTTACATTGCTTTAACTTTTTATACATTTTTTTAAAGAGAAAGAGAGAGAGAGAGAGAGAGAGAGAGAAAATCAATTTTTTATTTAGTTTTTCATGTGGCTTTTGTTGCTCCAAAAATTAGTTTTATACGTGGTGCTGGAGTATGAAGCCATGTCATGGTGTGTGCCAGGCAAGTGCCATAACTGCTAAGCTACCACTCCAGTCTCTGTATATACTCTTGGAAGTGAACCATAAGACATAAATGCACAACTTTTTGTTTTCCTTGAGGTTAACAATAGTTTTTTTTGTCTTCTAAGTACTTATTGTCTTTTTTAAGTATGTTCAAACACATTAAGCATTCCATCAATTTTATCTTCTTAAGAAGATGTACAAAAGGAATTTAAAGATTGTGGCAGGAGTATTTTAAGGTCCAGGCCAGCCTTAGCAACTTATCAAGACCCTAAGCAACTTAATGAGACCCTGTCTCAAAATAATAAACATCCTTTTGGTGGGGATGTGACTTAGTAGTTAAGCATCCCTGGGTTCAATCCCCAGTACCCCCATACTCCCAATAAAAGAAGAAAAAAGTCTTTACTCTCTTCTCATCTAATTGTTTGGCTGCTAAAGAAGTCTAGCAAATATTTCTGGGAAATAGTAAATTCTAGGAGATAATCTTGAAGGGATTATGCCACTAAATTTTAGCTTCCAGTGTGGCACTTGTGAAGTCTTACTATATTTTGATTTTTGAAGCTATGTATGAAATTTCATGGACTCTTCATAAAAGCTGGGTGGACAGTAGTCAGAGGAATTCCTATATTGAATTTCAGTACAGAAGCAGGCATGTTGGCATTTGGAGAGAACATCAGTTAGATAAACTTAGTTCAAATCATGATTCTGCCCAGGATTTGGGGACAGATTGCTATTCTCAAATGTCAAACTATCAGTTAGATTGGTTGGTATTAGAATATTGGATTCCCTTTTTAAATTATAAATTTATTGTTCAGAGGTTATATAATTTCTCCATGGTCAAATTATGAGTAAAATATGGATGCTAATCCAGTTCTTCTTGACTCTTAGTACATTATTTGTGAATGCATGATTGCAGACTTAGTGATAACCGGTGAGAAGAAGACTGTGTGATAAACAACCTAGATTAGCGGAAGACAGATTTTATAAAATTGAGAGGAAAATACACAGTATGATTACAAGGCATGAATCCCTGAATGAGAAACAAGCTAAATGTTTAGAATATTACCTAAGAGATAATTTTTGTCACACTATTAAAGATAAAGAAGAAGAGTCAGGAGGACCCAAAGAAACCATCATGAATACACTGAGGATTCTCTAGTGGTTTTTAAAGCCATGAACAAAAGATAGAAATAAGAGCCCATGACTAAGGATGAATGAGAGAATCTGTCAGAGTTTTAAGAGTTGAATTAGAAGAATTGTATCTTCAAACAATTTGGGCCTTTTAGAAATACAATGAGGCGAAAATGTCTTTTTAAAAATTTAGGGCATAGTAAAGTTGAAGCAGTATGTCTTTCTCAAGACTCAGGAGAACAAATGGATGAAGAGAGAATTCACAAATCAAACTTTATTCTATTTCCTCTGTAAGGAAAATCATCTTATTATTGGCAAGGACAGAAGAAGAAATCCAAGGCCCTAAGAAAATGAAGAGATTGTAAGAAAATACATACTGTCTTTAAGAGATTTAGTAATGATTCCTGAGGGGACTGAGAACTAAACTGTGGTCGGTGTGTTAGTATCTTCATTCATTAGTACTGGTTGCCTTGGATCCAGAAGCACGGACTCAGCAAGTTAAAAGTGAAGGTACCAGCTCAGCACAGATAATCAAGTGGGTGAGATTTTGAGCTACGATTGCACAGATGGTAGATTTAGTTTTTAGCACCAAAGAAACAAACAAAACAAAAACACTGACAAAAAAAAAAAAAAGAATAAAGGAAAGAGAAGCTAGGTAAGACATTTGACTTGGCCATGATAAAATCACAAGCGTATATTTTAAGTCTTGTAGATCACTGACAACTGACAGGATTGTTTTGTTGTCTTGGAGAAAGGATGGTGAATAGTAAAATAAAGTAATATTGAAGAGCACTAGTAGATATTGATATGTGTTAAAAAGTGAAGACTGGAAGGGACAGGAAAACAGCCAAAGTTCTCAAGGTTTGGGGAGATAAGAATACGGGAGCAAATGTGATTGATTCAAATAATTCTCTAGGATTGTCTCTCTCTCTCTCTCTCTCTCTCTCTCTCTCTCTCTGTGTGTGTGTGTGTGTGTGTGGCTAGGCCTTTCACATACCAGGCAAATGCTTTACCATAGAACTATATCCCTAGCCCTCTAGGAGTGTTTTAAAGGGTTGATCTTTCTTGACCCAATGGCAACAATTCTTATTTCTCATCATTTTTAGCCCGGTCTAAAAAGACTATTTGAAACTTACCATTTTACAATGTTCAATATTAGAATAAATTAACATAAAATCTTAAAAATATACTTCAAGTCTTAAAAGATTTTAAACTAGGAACTTCAAGAGTTCAAATGTAGGTGACTTCAATCTAAAGACCATATTAAAAAAAAAGAAATGAGGGGCTGGAGCAGTGGCTCAGTGGTTTCAGTGCTTGCCTGGCAAGCCCAAGGACCTGAGTTCAAACCCCAGCACCATGTACATAAATAAGTGTTGGAGCAACGAAGGCTATGTGTAAAACCAATAAAGTTGTTTCTCTAAAAAAAAAAAAAAGAAATGTTGGTCAAATATTTGTCAAAAATAGCTCAGGGATGGGGATGTAGCTGAGTGGTAGAGCAGTTGCCTGGTATGTGTCAGACCCAGGATTTGATCCTCAGCAGCACACAGACACATGCACATACAAACACGCGGGCGCACGCACACACACGGTCACACAATCTCAGTGGTAAACTATGTTGCTTTCTCACTTCTGTTGCATCTTTTATTATTTTATTTATGTTAAAAGATTTTAATATGGAAGAGTTCCTAGAAGAAAACATCTTCTATGTGCGTTATTCTCTTTAACTATTAATGAAGGGCTCTGGAGGTGGTGAGATTGTGTTGATATGCTCAGAAGTCAGTGCTTTTTTTAGTCAGCTTTTTTGCTGCTGTGGCTAAAAGACCTGACAAGAACAATTTCAGAGGAGGAAAAGTTTCAGAGGGGCTCATGGTTTCCAGAGGTCTCACTCCATAGAAAGCAGACTCCATTCCTTGGGGCTTGAGATGAGGCAGAACACCATGGTGAAAGGAGGTGGTGAAGGAAAACAGCTCAGGACGTGATCAGGAAACAGAGACTCCACTTGCCAGATACAAAATATATACCCCAAACACACCCCCACCCCCCTGCCCCAGGGACCCGCCTTCTACAGTCACAACCTAGCATCCTACAATTGCCACTCAGTTAATCCCTATGAGAGAATGAATTCACTGATTGGGTTAAGGCTTTCATAACCACTCACTTCACCTCTAAGCTTTCTTGCATTGTCTCACACATGAGCTTTTGGGGCACATCTCATATCTAAACTATGACAGGACCTCATGCCAATCTTCCAAAATGACTTACAGAAAATAAAAGAAATGGTTCAAAAGTTCTAGGTTCTGGGGCTGGAGAGGTGGCTTGGTGGTTATGGCGCTTGACCGGCATGCACGAGTACACAGGTTTAAACCCTAGCACCCACGGACACAACTAAGTGTCGGGGCAATGAAAGCCATGTGAAAAACTCAATAAAATTGATTCTCACTGTCTCTCTCTCTCCAACTGTCCTTCTCTCTTTAAAAAAAAAAGTTCTAGGCTCTGGGAAGAATATTTTGGTAATACTGTTTCTGAATGTATGTTAAATTATACATTCCCTTCTGTCTTTCCAGTTGGGTGTAATTCCGGCCCATTTTAAAACATTTTATTCCTAAATTGAATTGTTAGTGATTTATAACAATATTTATCAATTAGTTTAGTTAAAATTTCTGAAAACTCTTACAAATAAGTGTGTATAGGAATATGGGCTACCCTAAAAAATTAAATGTAGAGATTTTCACATTCTCATACACACATACTAAACATTTATCTAATCCATCAATCCAGTTGGGCCACATGTACACCAGACAGACCTGTTTTTCCCCCAAAATAAAAAAAAATCAATCTGGTTCTATTTTTTTAAAATTTTTATTAAGAAGTTGGGTAGTTATACAACCATAAATATGTATAAAGTAACAAATGATTTGCATTTGATCCTAAACCATAGTTACCCCACATTGCCCACACTCTGTCTCTTGATTCTTCTGTATTATGTACCCATATGAGATATAAATGTCTCTCTCTATATGATTGTAAATTTTCCAGAATTAAATGATTGCATAAGTATTATTTGAATTCTCAGGGGGATAAAGAGTATGCTACATTTTTTTGTCTCCCTTTATCCCTCCCTATTCTTCCTCCCTCTCATTCTATTTTTAAAGAGAGAGAAAAAGGGAGAGTGAGAGAGAGAATCAGTTTCATTTAGTTTTTCGTTTGGCCCTTGCTTCTCTGACACCTAGTTGTGTATGTGGTGCTGAGATTTGAACCCAGGTCCTTGCACATGCCAGGCAAATGCTCCAACCAGTGAGCCACTGCTCCAGCCCCTGATTCTAATTTTATCTGAAGAAATGTATATTCCCAATGAAGCAAAATCTGGTGTCAACCAATTGAGTTTTAGTACAATCAGAGATTCAAGGAGAAAGTTTGATACTTGCTTTATAATATAGAGTTGTTCAGAGATAAAAATATTAAATTGGAAAATTCATTTATGTTTAATTACCTTTTCAGAAAAAGCCAAAAAAATATGAATGACATTACCTTTCTTGGCAGAGTAATGGATCAATCTTGGGCCAGTGGTACGGACTTGTAAGCCCCTGCAGGCTTCACCTATAGATCTGTTCCATTTATCCTGGTACTTTTGCTTAATCATCCCAGTAGCTTGAACAGGAACAGAAGGGGAAGCCTCTTCTCATTTTGTCTTTCCTGGTCTCTTTGAGGTCTGGCACAGGTGCTTTTTTCAATAGGGTTAGTTGTTTCATTATCACTCCTGCTGTGTAAATGGTTTGAGCTGGAGTGCACAGGAACTATCTGTCTCAGATTCATTACATTCAGGTTTTCTATACTTGTTCTGATTTTTCACCTATCCTGGATCTAACCCTGGCTGAAATTTGCAGAAAGACTTCTGGTTTTCTGTCTTCTAAGCCTTTATCTTTTTGTCTAGCACCATGGACAAATGTTGTGAAAGGAACTTTGTGTGGATACTTAGAAGCTATGTCTTTTGATTCCTTATCCTGGGAAAAATCCTTTCAGTTTCATCATTTGAACACTTCCCCACAAGTTTCTTTAGGGACTTGAGATGACTATGTCCTCCAGATCCCACTAATTATTCAAATGGATCAAACATAAGCAGGTCTATATTTAGTATATATCTTCTTGGGAAAATCCATCCCAGAGAATATATCAGGCACTGTTCTACTTTTGCATGCTGCTCAGTGCAGTTCAATAAGCTTTTATCAGTTCCCACAGAAAGAGAGGTTCATGTACTCATCTTCCCTTGGGGGTGGAAGGATAGGCTGATTAGTCCAAGCATGTCTGCCTAGGTTGTTCCAAAACCTTGCACAGGAATAAACCATTCAATAGCCAGTTTCCCCCAGGGGAGGATTTCAGGAGCTTGGTGTTTTCTTCTAAGCAGTGTCAAGTAGACGAAGAAGACAATCTGGGCTCTACCTATATGATTTTGCTTCTCTTTGACTTGTCCAGAGTCATCAGCAGAACCTACAGAGGCTTTGTGAGAATTTTTATTTTATTTTATTTCACCCCCCCCCCCCCATCTACCTGCTTGCCCCCTGACCACTGCTTACCAGTCACAGGCGGTGAAGGTGGAGGCTTTGGCCATGACACTGCATCCCAAGCCCCTTGCCTTCTGGAGCATCTGGCTCACTCTCTTCTTAAGCTCCTCTTTTCCACTCCTCTGATGGCTCTCTGTAATAATTTTTAGAAGTTTCCCTTTCCAAAGACTGATGCTGGTCTGATGCAGTTCTGTGCCTGGTATTCAGTCTGGCACATGAATTTTAACCTCCATAAAAACACTTGGCCATTCATCTCTGGCGAGGCTCAATTTAAACCATAGGAATGTTGAAATCTGAGGATGGAGTGGTAGCTCGGTCATTACGGTACTTGCCTGGCATGCTCAAGGATGTGTGTTTGAACCCCAGCACCAAATACAAAAAGAATGTCAGAGCAATGAAAGCCACATGAAAGACTAGGTAAAGTTGATTCTCTCTCTCTCTCTCTCTCTCTCTCTCTCTCACTGTCCCTCTTTCTTAAAAAAAGGGAAAAAAAGAATGTTGAAATTTGGTTAATTTTGTGTTACATTATTCCACTAATGAGGTAATGACGTGATGGCATGTAGTTGTGAGTTTATTTTAGAGGCAGAAAATCATTTTGATAATTTTACAAATGTCTAGACATGTTTATGGAATTGTTAAAGATCTGAAGTTATCTCCTAACTGTTTTAGTGTAACTCATTGACTTTTATAGAGGAAATGATATGTTTTAGTGTATTCATAAATGTGGGATTCATGAATTCATGAATGACTTAGGAATATCCTTTTTAAGTCAATTTTTTTAGTGCATTATATATAATATTGAGGTTCATTATTATATATTCATACATGTAAATAATATAATTAGGTTAATTTTACTCCCCAGTACCTCCCCTTTCTTTCCTCTCTTCCGTCCCACTGATCCCCATCCTCTACTCCTCTACTCTAGTGGTCTTCCTTCTATTTTCAAGGGCATATCCTTTTGTGTAACAAAGGCCTATGATATTTTGAAAGCACTTGAATGACTTGTATTCTTTTTCATTTATTATAAGGTTACTTTACACATAATAGGTTGGGTCTATTTTAATAGTGTTTTATTTGAAACATTATGTATCTTCTTTTTTCACATCCAAACCATTTATAGAGACCTGATATATATGTGTATGTGTGTGTGTGTGTGTGTGTGTGTAAGGTTAAACCAGTAGGGGTTATAATTTAATGTTTTGTTCTCTATTGACTCAAGAAAATTCAAAGTGTAGTTATCAAGCAAAGTTGTAAATAAAGTGAACATTTCTTACATAAGAAAAGTGTGCAATGAGAATAATACATCATAGGGTGTTAAAACATGACTTCTTCCTTTTTTTTTGAGAGAGAGAGAGGGAATCGATTTTATTTATTTTTTTCATGATTTTTGTTTCTCTGACAGTTATGTATGTGGTGCTGGGGTTAGAACCAGGTCCTTGTGTGTGCCAGGCAAATGCACTACCCTGAGCCACTGCTCCAGCCCCTAAAATATGACTTCTGAATATTGTTGGGAATATTTCTAAAACACATTGGTATTGTAGGAATTCAGAACAAAATCTCTCAATGTATGCACCATGGTGCTTTGGCATGTGGAGTGTTTTGAACTGAGGGAGATTGGAAGTGCCTCAGGAGCAGGGTCTTTTTTTTTTTCATTTTTTTATTGAGAAATTTATTTTTTGAACAACCATACAAGTTTTTAACAAAATACTATAAAATGTATATAGATTCTGGAGATTAGATTTACCCCCAAGAGTGCCCCCCCAATTACCCACCCTTATCCCTCCCTTCCCCTTCCCACAATGTCTCTAAAAAAGTATTAGGTTGTATAACATTACATCTTATCTGGATTTAACACATGATAATAGACCAACTTTCTCAATGGCCAGGGTCTAGTTCCAACCTCCACAGATGAGTGGAGACATTCAACCCTTGGTTCTCTAGGTTAAGCTGATTTTGCTCAGCATAATTTCTTCTATAGCCATCCATTTACCTTCAAAGGCTGCAATATCATTGTTTCCAATTGCTGTGTAAAATTCCATGGTATATATGTACCACAGTTTTTGGATCCATTCTTCCAGTGAGGGACATCTGGGTTGTTTCCATAATCTAGCAATTGTAAATTGAGCTTCTATGAACATAGATATTGCTATGTCACTATAATATGCTGATTCTAAATCCCCTGGAAAAATACCTAGTAGTGGAATAACAGGACCCTATGGTGGGCTCTTCCCTAGTTTTCTGAGAATTCTCCACACTGCTTTCCAGAGGGACTGTAACAGTCTGCAGTTCCACCAAAAGTGTGCTAGTGTGCTTATCTCTCCATAGCCCCTCCAACATCTATTGTTTATTTTCTTCATTTTTGCCATTCTGACTGTTGAGTGGTGATATTATTAATGTAGTTTTCATTTGCATTTCTCTGATTACTAGTGATTTAGAGCACTTTCTCACGTATTCATTGGCTTGATCAATGTCCTCTGTTGAGAAGTTTCTGTTTAGCTCTGTGGCCCATTTATTAAGTGGGTTGTTTGTGTTTTTGTAGTTGAGGTTTTTGAGGATTTTGTAGATTCTTGATATGAGGCCCCTATCAGAAGAACCATAGCCCATGATTTTCTCCATTTCTGTAGGAAATTTCTTGACTCTTTTAATTGTTTCCTTGGCAGTACAAATGCTTTTTAACTTTATGGCATCCCATTCACTGGTTTTTGATTTTACTTCCTTCACTTTAGGAGATGTGTTGAGAAAGTCTTTGCCTACTCCCAAATGCTGAAGTGTTGGACCTAATTTGTCTTCCATCAGTTGCAAGGTATCTGTTTTAATTCCTAGCTCCTTGATCCATTTTGATTTGATTCTCGTGCAAGGAGAAAGATATGGGTATAATTTCAACTTTCTGCAAGTGGCTGACCAGCACCATTTGTTGAAGAGGCTGTCTCTCCTCCATGTAATATTTTGTCCCCCTCTGTCAAAAATCAGATGTTTAAAGATTTGAGGGTTTGTTTCAGGGTATTCTATTCTATTCCATAGGTCTTCTTTCCTATCTTGGTACCAGTACCATGGTGTCTTTCTTATTAGTATAGTTACTAATTACTATAGCTCTATAGTATAGTTTTAAAACTGGTATGGCAAAACCACCTGTTACATCTTTTTTGCTTAGTAGTGTTTTGGCAATTCTAGGTTTCTTATTGTTCCAAATGAATTTGAGAATAGGAGCAGGGTCTTTTTGACCTTCTGTCCTCCAGTCTCCCACTCCTCTTTTGTCCCTTGAAGTGAGTCAAAGAAATAAAAATTATTCTTCCCCAAAGTTGTTTATATAAACTAGAACTCTTTTCCCCCCAAAGCATAAAATCTAGATCTACCACTCTTTGATGTTCTGCCTTCGAGTACTTTATTCTAGGGAGACCCTGCCCCTGACCCAGGGAGAAATAATGCTGCATGGAGAGACTAAGAAGAATCTCAAAAATCAGGCCTTGCTAAATTCTCCTAGGTTTATTATCAATTCATCACATCATTTTTTTTGTCCAATCACATCTTTTTTTTTTTGAGAGAGAGAGACAGACAAAGAAAAAATCAATTTTATTTAGTTTTTCATGTGCCTTTCATTGTTCTGACACTTCGTTGTTTATGTGGTGGTGTGGTTCAAACCCACATCCTCACATATGTCAGGCAAGCACCATAACTGCTGAGCCACTGCTCTAGCTCCTGGGCCTTCCTTTCTGAAGGATCCTGTCATGTAAAAACTTTTGTTACTCTTTTTTCTTAGTAATTTGTCTTTGTTGTAAGGTGTGAGCCATCACCTTGAGATTGGTGGGGAAAAGGTATTACACTATCTAACACAGAGCTTAGCTCCTCATTAAAGAGATCTATTAATATATTTGATTTGCTATTTCAAGAAGTTGAATGTGTATTAAAAACAAGAAAGGATTAACGCAACAGGGGGATGACTCCCTAGGTTACTTGGAGGCGTAGGGTAGGGGATAGGTTGGGGGGAGGGCTTAGGAAGAATATCTAGGAGACTGGAGGGTGGGAACATGGGGGAATCATCTCAGAAGGAGATCTCTGACCTCTATAAGATATCCATTTAACTCAGGAGTTCTTCTGGGGGAAACAGCAACATGGGGAACCCAAGCTGGGCATCCATGACATGGCATTAGCCCTGGATAACTAAGATACATTTGTTCTTAAATGTTTGATAATGTTTCCCCCTCAATTGTCATTCCATATTTATTATTCTAATAAAAAAAGGAAGCCATTCTGAAAATCATTTGGCTCTTTAAGCAGTATGCATAGTAATAATTAAATAATTAAGTATTAGTACAGGTGAGTTGTAAAATAATTTAGTTACGAGCATCAACATCTTGAACTATGACTCTGGGAAATATTTTTAAAAATTGAGAACTTTTTGATAGCTCCAGCTGACTTTGTAATTCATTATTCTTCACTCTTTTCATTTGTAAAAAATCTTTGAAAGCAGACGACATGCTGAGATGCCATAAAATTTGCCTTTTAATCAGTCTATAATGGTAAGGGTCATATTACAATGTCTGCAGTATAAAAGCAGTCTACCTCAGGAGCTTGAGTTTAATGTTTTACTAGCATAGCATGGGGTAACAGTTAATGTTTTTATTTTTAAATAAAGGGTTAGAAATAACTTTTGAAAAAAGTGCTAGACTCCAGGCAATGAATATATACTAATTGATGAGGTGAGAAAGAACATTTTATTGTGATTAAAAGCTAGAGATGAGGCCAGCTCAAATTAGTTTTTCTAGTGGTTTAGGTACATGCATAGCTGTGATCAGTTCTGAGCTACTGTTGTTGGAAACAGTGTTCCTATTCTTGCCATTGTGTCCCAGATGCCACTGTATTCTCACAGTAGTAGGGTTTGTGACATGGGCAAAGGTTGTGCCTAGAGCTTCCCTCTAGGCATTGTAAAAGTTTATAAGAGGCATTAGGGGACAATAGTACAAAGGGGCAAAGTGACAGAAATAGAGAAATAGTGTGGAAGGATAGCAGACTTGGACATGCAACAATGTCTTCTGTTTCATTTTTTATCATCCTGGAGGTATGTATTATTTCTTTTTACTAGGAGTTATTAGCAATAAGATTTTGTTTCAGTGATTTGGAGGTGAATAAACCTTTTCTATCCTCTGAGAGATAGTGTTTAATATCCTAATTTGTGAAGGCTGATGGACCACCCTCCTTTCATCAATCTACTTTATGGAAGAGAGAAGGCATTGAAAAATCAACTATGAAAAAAAAAAAGAAAAATCAACTATGATCTAATATCAAAGATGAGTAATTCATGAAATTTTTAAATTTTTGCTCCTAAGATGTAATCAAATCTATTTTAAGAGTTAATAAATTCTCAAAAGGTCAATATTTACAAACAGAAATAAAATATCAACAGTATGCAAATCATAGTTATATAGTTCCTTGGGAAGAATCCAGAACTTGAGTTTCAGGAGTTGTGCAGTTTTGGATGGGTCTCTGGCTGGTTAAAGTCAAACAGTGCCTCTAAACTGGAAAATGGGCGGACTGGCTACCTTCATGGTTTAAAAGGTGCTCTGTGGGGTCTCAGGTTCTCATCCAGTTCTTTCTTCATTCTCTGCATTGGAGGCTGAATATCATGGCTCAAGACTGCTTCCCTCCACTGAATCTGCTGCTTCCAGAGCTTTTCAGCTTGTATGTGGAATATGTATATATCAAGTAGTGTTAGGTTCAATAAATGATAATCCAGCTAAGAGAGTTTGAAAAACACTGGGTTAAGATTAAAAATAACCCCCCAAATTCCAAAAGCTGTATTCACTTGGAGAGAAAGGACTGTGCTGTTTGTCTTTTTAGTGTCTAGTACATACCAGATAATTCATACATATTTATTATATGAATGCAATAGTTGTGATGTAAAAATGAGAAGGAAATGTAAAAGCAAATGGCATCATATCTGGGTTGCCATGCCTGAGTGTCATTCCTATACAGCCTATTATCACCAGTAATGAAAAAACAATAGGGACCATGTTTGATAGGCAACAGCTAATTTTATGGGATTTGTGGATTTTATCAGAAATTTAGTGTAAAGACAATCTATATTACTATAAATTCCAGGAAATCCAGACAGAAAAAATGAACATCTTTAAAACAGACCAAAAAAGTAACTCTGATTGTCTAGGAAACACAATTTAAGAAATAAAATCAGTTTACAGCTCCTTTCAAATAGGATTGAATACTCTCATGCAGTTTATAAACACACAAAGCATTTTCTCTACATGTAAATATCTATTCTATAAGCTCTCCTAAACAAAGAAAATATGTGAAATTTTCTTCCTTATTAAATAATGTTTTGTGTACATGCTGTAAAAATGAGAGAAGGGATATTCTTTAGCAGCTGCTTGAGGGTTTAAGATTAAAGACACATGTAAATGTGATTCACGACTGGTCTTCTGTGCACTTGAATGAATATTCCCAAATCACAGCTAGAAAAATTTAGGAGTAAATTGACTTAACTTAGGATAAATCAGTAGTGGTCCCTAAACTACAGGGAAATAGGGGAAAAAACAAAACAAAACAATAGTTGACAGGACTCCACTAAGGAAAACAACTTCAAATAATTGATGAGGTACTCTACTGCCTAGAGGAATTACTCGGCCTTTAGAAAGGCAAAGTCAGCTTCAGCTGGTAACAAGTTTGTTTTAAAACTGAAATGAGAAAAGGGATCTGGGTTTACAATTGATGGGAAGATATATTATCAACAGTGAAAAAAATCCCAGAAAAATAACAATCAACTTGTTTCACCAATACAATAGAAAGGACAAAAAAGGAAAGCAATCTAATAACTGCTTTGCAGTTACTTTCCTTTATCCTTACTAATGGGCTTGTCAAGATGATTCTGGAAATTGGATGAATGTAAGTAATGAATCATGATAGACATCAGTGAAATGCTTTATTTTTCTTCTCTCATGGTTCATTTTTTTTTGTTTGATTTTCATGGGACATTTATAGTTACTTTCATTCTTCAAATAGTCAGTTCCTGACTTCCCTGGACATGGGGTTGAACAAACAATTAGGAGGAAGTTGGTGGATTCTCTGCTTCTTCTCTTCCCACCTGCCCTCAGTCTCTTTCCAGCATATCAATTTATCAACAGCACTAAATCATGCATGGACTCACTGGTTTTAAGCTTGACTCATAAATTACTTCTTCTTTTTCTTCCTTTTTTTAAAGAAAGGAGGAGAGAGAGAGAGAGAGAGAGAGAGAGGGAGTTTTTCATCTGTTTTTTTGTTGCTCTGACACAGTTGTGTATGTGGTGCTGGGGTTTAAACTCAGTTTCTCATGCATGTGAAGCAAGCGCAATACCAGTAAGCCACCACTCCAGCCCCCCTCCCCAATTACTTCTTAATGTGATCAGGACTATTGCTATATTTGAGACAGTCACCATATTCTCCAGTTGTAATGAGCTGTCCTCTGAACAGATAGTCTTGTATAATATGCACTTGGTGAAAAAGAATAGTTTCAGAGTACTAAATAATCCCAGTGTTCACAAATCTTTTTTTTTTTTTTTAATGGTTGTGGAAAGGCAGATTGTTTTTATACTTTATTGGTATATTTAACTCAATTAAAAAATAATAATAATACAGTACCAGTCATTATTATTTTTCTTTTTTGTTCTCTATCACAGTATACATAGATCTGCTTAATACACAGTTTATATCTAGAACAAAGGAGAATTAAAAAACTCTAATAATCAAATCACTTAACCCATATATGTTTCTTCTGATTTAGTTTTTGTTCTGAAGACTTAGAAGGTGAATTAGAGTTGACTTGAGCATCAGGACCAAGTTCACTTGGAAGTTAACACACAATCAAGTTAATTGTTATAGTTTGGATGAAATGTGTCCCCCAAAAGATCAAAATGTGAGACAATGCAAAAACAATTGAGAGGTGAAATGATTGGGTTATGAAGGCCTTAACCCTCTCAGTGATTTAATCCCCTGATAGGGATTAATTGACAACAAAGGCAGGTAGGGTATAGGTGGAGAAGGTGGGTCTTTGGGGTGTATATTTTGTATCTGGTGAGAGGAGTTTCTCTCTCTTTTGGCTTCCTGACAATGCCTCTGCCACATTCTTCCTAAATGATGTTCATCGTCACCTAGACCCTCAAACAAAGAAACCAATCTGCTGTGGACTAAGATGTTTGAAACCATGAACCTCAAATAAACTTTTCTTCCTAAAATTATTCTTCTTAGGTCCTTGGTCACAGCAATGAAAATGCTGACTAAAATAGAAATTGGTACCAGGAGTGGGATGGTTGCTGTGACTAACTTGACCATGTGGTTTAGAAGTTTTTGAAGTTTTTTGGAATTTTTGGGAGGAATTTTGAAATGTTTAGCAGTGTACACTGGAAAAACATTATATTGTTGTAAGTAGACCTTAATAAGTATTTCTGGTGGGAGCTCAGAAGACCAGAATGCCGATAAGACTGTGGATAGCAAAGACAGGGCTCATGAGGGTTCAGAGGAGGACTCTATTAGAAATTGGGCTAGAGGTCATTTATGTTATGTTCTGACTAAGAAGTTGTCTGCATTTTGCTCATGTTCTGAGATTTTCTGTGAGTCTGATTTTAAAAGTGATGGATTTCTTAATCTGGTGGGAGAAATTTCTAAGCAGCTTAGAATTCAGGCAGTGGCATGGGTATTGCTGGTGGCTTTTAGCCAAGTTTATTGCAATAATCAGGAATAGAAAGCACAGAAGAAAGATTTGAAAAACTTGGACTTGAAAGGTGGGAGTTAAACTGGGGCTAAGGAAGTTGGAATTGTTGAAAATGTTACCACCACTAAAGTAATTCTAAAGACTTTGCCCACAGGCAAAAAGAAAGATGGCTTGGGCAGGAGCAGTAGCTCAGTGGTTGCTGACATGTGCAAGCACCCAGGTTCAAATCCCAGCACCACATACACAACTAAGTGTCAGGAAGACAAAGGCCAGCTGAAATAATAAAAAATTGATTCTATCTTTCTCACACACTTTCTCCTTCTTTCTCTCTCTCTCTCTCTCTCTTTAAAAAAAAGAAAGATGGCTTGAGGGTATCTCAAAAATTGGCAAGATCACATCCATCTCAGACTCAAGGGAATAAAAATTCCTTTGGAAAGAGACCAGTGGTGCACCCTGCTTGCACATGGGTGACTAGGAAGGTTCTTCAATGTGCTCAGTCACTCAGACACTCAGAGGCTGCTGCAGCCATGGTCCCTGGAGACTTGGCTATTGCTTGAGATGGTGGTAACCACGTGGTGCTGGTTCTGCAAGATTGTGGGATGCTGGTGTTAGGGGGTTATGGAGGCTTCCACCAAGATTTTAAAGGAAGGCCTGGGAGGTCAGGCAAAGTGCCCTGAGAGGGCAAAGCATAGATATGTGAGGGAGAAGTTGAAGTTGCAGTGGAGCCCCCCAAGTTTAAGAAATGCTAGTACTATGGAACCTTTGCTAAGGAAGGCTGCAGGAATTGAACACAGACAATCCAACAGAGAGGCCATGTGGACTGCAAGCAGCAAAGTCCCAGGGGCAGAGCTACACAAGCCTTTGGTAGAGAATATCACAACACCATGTGCTCCACATGCCGCATCTGGAACTATAGGACTTGTTTGCTCGGCTGGATTTTGGTCTTGCTTTGGTCCAATCCTTTCTTTCTACGTCCCTATTCTTCTGAATGGAAATATTTATTGTGTTCCTTTGGACATAATTTCCTTGATTTGGTTTTTTATAGGAGGTCATACTGTTAGTTTGCCTTGATTCTCAATGGAGATTTTGGACTTTTTTTTGGGAAATCTTGGAACTGTTGAGACTATGGGGACTCTTGTAAATGGACTAATGTATTTTGCATTGCCAGATTGTCATGAGCTTTTGGGGGCCAAGAGTGGAATGTTATGGTCTGAATGTAAGGTGTCCCCCAAAAGCTCATAAGTGACAATTCAGGAAGGCTGAGGTGAAGTGATTGGGTTATAAGAGCCTTAATCCAACCAGTGAGTAACTCTCCTGATGGGGATTAACTGGCAACTGAAGGCAGGTAGGGTATGGCTCAAGGGTCACTGGGGGGTGTGCCTTTTGGGTATATATTTGGCATCTGGCATGGAGTTTTCCTCCCTTTGCATCCTGAAGCCATGCCTTGACCCGCTTCTCTCTGTCACACCGTTCCACCATGATGTTCAGCCTCACCTTGGGCCCCGAGGAATGGAGCTGACTGTCTAGGGATGGACTAAGACCTCTGAAACCTTGAGCCCCCAAATAAACTTTTCATCCTAAAATTGTTCTTGTCAGGCCTTTTAAGTTACAGCAATGAAAAAGCTGACTAAAACACTGTTAAAGGGAAAATGCCCAGGGTTGAGAGTACCAATGATTATTAGGAAATGCTGTTAGGATTTTAGTGCTTCCCAAGTGATCTGACATAGATGATATCATGGTTGTTATTTAAGAACTCATTTTATCATGACCTACCTAGATCTTAATCAAGTTTCAATATTATCAGTTTTTGCAAGGTCTCTAAAACTCTTATCATTCATGAACCTCCCTGATTTCTAAAAGAAGACATATTTAGATGCTTAGGAGCCTGAATGGAATTGCAAAGGGACACAGAGAAGCAATAGGTTAGTGTTGACTATGGAAGGGGAGAGAGCTGCTTGAGAAACCGCTAGTTATTAACTATTGATAACTTTTACAGCAATATCATGGGAGGGATTTGGTTAGAGAGAGCAGGACAGGGTCATGACATTTTTAGGGACTTAGCCATAGAACTACATAATTTCATAGGTAGCAAATTACTTCCTGATGTAATAAATGTAAATCAAGGCACAGATAAAGGTAGGATGACTATAAACCTTGTCTTGTCAGGGGCTATCTTTATTTATACCTGTTGTACTAGGATGATTATTAATAACACTTGTGATGGTCTGCCTTCATGATGGTGTCCAATGATCTGCTGCACAGTATTCACATAGGAAATCTTTTACCACATATGAAATCTCTTCCTGTTCCCCACTGTCTTCTCTCTATCATTCCCTCAAGGAGAAACCTTTTGCCTTATCAATAGCAGCTTTATAGAGTGAGGAATTGAAGTCTCTGCCAATAATCATTTAAATGAGCTTGGAAGAATATTCTCAAGCCACATCAAGACTTATGATGACTCAAGTCTGGACCTATATCTTGATGACAAATTTATGTGAGAAGAGAGACAGTACCATGAGCTTACCTCTTCCAGGTTCATGACCCTGAGAAAATGTGTGAGATAATGTGTTCCTTGTTTTAAGATGCTTAATTTTGGGGTAATTATTATGTACCATTCCACTCTCAAAAGCGTCCTGATTTGGATGAAGAATTATAAGATGCATCTATATAAAGATGATATGTTAACAGAAGTCTCATTCATAAATTTATTGTTTTTTTCCTTCACAGTTGGAACTTTCACTATGATATTAGTATGCACATACTTAGGAAAGTTATCAGGACAGAGGCATTTGTTAGTGTCAACAGATTAAATCTATGAATTCTGAATTAAGAAAAACAGTATGGAAAATGGATTTGAAATCAAATTTGCCAGTATTTGGATTCTGGTACCACTGTTTACTGGCCTTGATGCATTCTTTAGCTCCTCTCTTCCTCAAATGGGAACAATAATAATAACTTTCTCATAGTAATTTTTGAGGATTAAATGTATGTGAAGCACTTACAATAATGCTTGGCACATATACACATTTAAATAGGAATTATCTTTATTATTGCAAAGAGGAATTAAGTCAGTGTTTTTCCTGTGTTCCATTTATGCACAAATAAATATTTATTTTTCAGTAGTATTCTCATTAATGTATTCTTTAAATGTTTTGATATTCTTACTGTGTGCTAGGGAAATAAGGTAGAACTATGTTCTCCCTTAAGAAATGTATGAAGTAGTTGGGAAAATTTCCATATGCTTTCATGATAATGTCTATATTGTATAATGTATACATTAAAATCACAGATGGCTGTGGATTTAATGATGGGTTGACTTGCAATTTTTCAACTTTACAATGGTGTGGAAGTGATATATATCCAGTAAAATCATATTTGAATTTGAATTTTTTTCTTTTCTTTCTTAGGCTGGCAATATGCATGCAGTATGGTAGTCTCCTGTGATGCTTGGCAGCAGCAGCCATGTTTTCATTAGCCATGTGATCACCAAGGTAAACAACTGGTACTCCCTAGTGTACTATGTCTCATCTCTAGATTCTCACCAATTCTTGTTATCTTTTGTCTTGTTGGTAAGAGAACTCTGTATACTGCTGATGAATGCAAATTAATATATCCATTATGGAAAAATAGTATGGCCTTTCCTCAAAATGTTAAAAAATAGAAGTATTACCATGTAATTCAACAGTTCTACTGTTGGGTACCCTACTATTGAGAAAAAGAAAGTATTAGGGCAGTTTATGTAATTATGCTGCCAGACTATTTTTGAAGATTGTTCCTTACATTTTATATTTATGAAGATTATATTGTCTGTAATTTATTTTTAAAAATTCCAGGAGTAACAATGTGAAGTAAATGGTGTGTTTAATTTTGTTTTTGTCCTAATCAGAATTTACATTCCAAAAGTTGTTGGTTATTCTCTGGAGCACCTGAATGAGGGATTCACATTCCAGAGGTTATTATGGCAAACAATTCAAGCATTACTACCTAAATCAGCACCAAAATGTTCATTAGTTGACATAAGGGGTCTTAGAAATAATTAGTCCCTGATGAAATAAGTGGGAAATGTTGACTGGAGGAACTGTGAATTCACTACCTCCCTTGCAAAAACAAAGAGTAAAAATTCAGGTGGACTTCTTGTCTAAAAAATAGAGCTAATAGTGTGCCAGATCTTATCAATGATGTGGTAGATGGCCTGCATGACCCCCATTATTTACTGCCTCTCGTTATCTGTACTCTTTGCCAGGTAAGTTTGTCACTCCTAATCAAGAGTCAGAATATATTTGCCTCCTATTAAATTTGTGTTTGGTCTTAGGATTTGCTTTGGCAAATGTGCTGCTTTGAGTCATAATATAAGTAGAGGTCATAAAAAGTGTTTTTGTGATTTTCTGTGTTCTCCAGTAATTCTGTCATCACCGTGAGAGAGATGTGATCAGTTTAGCTTCTTGGTCCTAGGAGATGCATAGATGAGCCTAACTGGATTGAGCAGATCTCTAGGAGATTTATAGATATGTGAAGTATAATAATAAATGACTGTTGTTTTAAGCTTTTGAATTTTGTTGTGGTTTGATATCTGGCCAAAGCTAACTGATACTAGCATGATAAATTCCATATCTTTTATTAGCTAGTAAAATGCATGTTCTTATGGTAATTATACATTACATATGCATATTTTAAACACACACTATTATAATATAGCTTTTTGAACAAGAAGAGTGATACATTTATTTATGCTGGATCTTTACTTACTTCAAATTGATACTTAAGAGGGAAATAATCCAGTGAATAAATTCCTCAAGGTCATCCAGTCCCAAGGCTGTGCTTCAGTATATTCTCCTTTTGTGTACAGTACAGAAAGTCAGTCACTAGAGGTTTTTCTGTAAAACTTTTCCAGGGCATAAGTTGTTCATTTTTTAGCAAAGGAAGAAATAGAATGGATTTTTCATCTGTCACAGACCTTGCACTAAAGAAAATGTTGAAGAGTTTTATTGAGGGATGTACTGTTTTAACCTTCCCAGAGTGACTAATAACCTCCTGTCAATACCCTAAAAATCATGTGTCTGAGTATTCATTTCTTCCCCCTGTGAATTAGTTTGTGCCATTTTTTTAAAAATTGGCATCAAAGAAGTTTTACATTACTAAGAGATAGCTGATCCGCATCATCAAGTAAGCTTAACATAGAAATGTAGAGAAAAAAAAAAACCTAATGACCATCCAGTGCATTCTCTGAAATAATTTTATTTTCCATGAATAAAGGCCTCCTGTGGTATTTTTTTTTAAGAGCTATCATTAACACATATCAGTCGTGTAAAATTAAACTCAGTATTTCCCTTCTGGAAGAAAAGATATTTCAAATGATAAATTTTTTATTTAGAATGAAATAAACCCTTGGGAATAGGTAATTTCTATTTAAATTATTTGACTTATAAAAATTATAATTTATAATTGTTTCACTAGCTAGAGTTATTTAAGTTTGTTAAGGGAAGGAGGTTGGTGGAATGAGGGTCTTATTTCCTTGTACAAATTTCTGCCTTTTGTTTTTCAATCTCAATAACTTCTGAAGGCTTTCTGTGATCATCTGCTACATCTATCACAACAGTTTCAGCCCAAGTGTGACTTAATCCTCTTTCTCTAGTTAGTGTATGCTTTTCAAACAAATCCTGTAGGGCAATAGTGCCAGTAGGATGATATTCTGATGCCTGACTAATTTAGGTTGCTTTTCATGATCTTAAGACTTTATCCTAAAACCTGGCAGAAATAAGGAAATCTGAATTTGAGTTGTATGTTTCTGACACACTTAGGGAGAAACTGGTCGCAGGAGCCATGGCTGCTTTCCTGTGTGCACATGCACCTGAAATAAATTGGCTTTGAGGGTAAATGAGTCTAAAGAGGGAGCCCAAGTAGTTCACAACAACGCAGTCATCTTTGGCCTCTGTTCTGAGGACTGTAGAAGGGTTTGAAGAAAGTTTTAGGTTCTTATTCTCTGTATCCCACAGAGAAAGACCAGCATTTTCAATATAGCTCTTGTACTAGCTTCACAACTTTTGTGACCAAAGATTATGATTGATTCTACTTTTAATTAAAGATGGGAAACTTTGTCCTATTCACTTTAGATTATAGCAGTTCACCAAATCTACCAAATTTTATATAATTTAGATTGAACGGTGGAACTTGAGCTTTATTATCTCTAAGTATATGCAGGACTTTGACACTCCATATGCATTCATATTCATTTTTTTCTATTCAGTAACTTCTAGTCATTAGCAGTTAAAAAGCAAAGACACTTTTAAATTCTCTGACTTAAATCTGGGTTTGACAAAGATGAATCATTAGTGGGTTTTCTAAGCGATGTAGTCACTTGTGGAACTGAGAAGACTGGATGTCATTTGTTGATGAAAGAAACATTGTGTGATGAGAGTGCATATGGGGTGAGAATTTGACATCTCTATTGAAATGAATGGCGGAGGGCCTCACCTGGAAATGTCTTTCATACCGAGTGACATAATGCATAATTATCTGTTACAGTTGTTGATGTTTTTTGTGTGTAGGTTATGATGTTCATTTGAAGAACATTCCATTTACAGGGTTCATATAACATATAAAGAAACTCTGTGCTCCAGAGTTCTAAAAGTCATTAATCATAGTGAATTAAGACAGTTAATCAAGCCTTAGACACTGACAAAAGATTCTCCCTGAGGATTTTTACCTTGAAAACCTTTAGAAAATGATGGTTTCTGTTTTCTACTTGACCGCCTCTGTAAGCCAATTTATTTTCTTCAAGAGAAGCTCAAGGTCAATGATATGACTGTCAGCTTAAAGTGATGTTTTTCCTCACTCATGTAAACAGAATTCCATTGTTAAGTCTTGTGCTGAAAGTGGTCTTGCTTCAGTCTCCCAAATCACTGAGATTACAGGTGTGAGCCACCATGCTGTGCTTAAATGGAATTTCTTAATCAGTTTTTCCTCTTTGATCCATAGGGCTCTTCATGGTAATAAATTATTTCAGCACTGAGTCATGGAGGTTAAGTTCTTGAAGTTTGGCAGAGGCAAATGTTTCATTAATGCTGATCTTAGAGACATCTGTGTTGAATCTGCACATCAGGCCAATTTGAAGTGAGGCAAGCTGAGAATATAGACTCCAACAGAACGAGGTGATTGCATCATTGTTTTCAGAAAATGACTTAATAATGCTAGACTTACACGTTGAATTTCTTAAGGCTTAAGTGTACAAACTCTTCAAATATACTTCCCCTTAAAATTTGAAAGTTATTTGGAGGATTGAGTCAACTCTCAGGAGAATCCAAATTCTTTTAACTCACTTTTTCTTTTGTACTGGAATGTAGATAATCCTGAAATTTGTTTTAGCTCTTTGTTTACTTTCTGTCTCCCAGATGCAGTAGTGGAATATTATTCTTTCCTGAACTGTTTTTTTTTTCTTTTTTGTTTTTTAAATGAAAAAGGAATGTTTAGGGTTTGTGGCAAAAATCAGATTGAAAAAAGAATTTGAAATAGCCATCTTTCTCCCGCAAAATATGTTTTGTCTAGAGCTTATTACTGAATACACTTCACAGTGAATGGCAAGTAATAAAAGAAAAGAATAATTGGAGGTAGGTGACTTTAAAAAGTGATATTTTGCTTTCATGGTCTCCTTTTCTGAAGATGATGTCTAAAAGAAAATTATGCCACTTTAATAAATTTTAAGCATTAAGCTGAAAAGTAAAAGCAAGATGTTATTATACCAAGACAAAATTATACTTTCTTCTGAAGATTTTGAATTTACCTGTGATGTATGTTTTCAGCCATTAACTTGTATAATCCTCAAGGATTTCTTTACATTTGTCACTACACCCCACCATACCTTAGGCATAAATCCATAATGGTGATTTCTACTCAGGTATCAATGACAAGGATAACAAGTGTTGAGAGCTATTTGAAATAAATTTGAAAACTGGTGAATAGATAATGAAAGTTGATACTAAACAAATAGTGCACAATAAAATGTTCAGTTATCAACAAATAGGATCCAGAAAAATAATTTAAACCAAGAATTTATAGAATAATGTGTGAAACTTTTTTATTTTGAAAACTGAAGCAAGATATTTCATCTTAAAAATTAATAATTTATTATAACAGTGATAATTATGCTTTTATTAGTATAATGAAGCCATGGCATGATTGAGAGTCTACCTGCCTTTCCCAATTATAAATAAATATTTTAAGCCATTATCTCAGGCTACCACGCTGTTTTAATGGAGGAATTTTTCTTCGTCAAATACAAATTATGCCAATATGTTCTTCATTCTGCAGGTTTCATTATGGACTTGTGGAAATTAAGACAAAGATTCATAGTCTTAATTCCCTGTGTTAAACAGAATGGAGAATAAAACAAACATTCTAAATAATATAAAAAGAGAAAGCCTATGAAGAAGTAGACTTTGGCACTGAAAGATTTTATTATTAAGCTTTGTTTTACTTCATGTAGAGCTACTTTAGTTTTTGAACTGAGTTGTGAGGTAGAGTTGCAGATATATTCAAATAAGAGTTGTTAATAAGGAGTCTTATTGCCATGTGCTACACACAATCCTTGCATACAGACCAAATTGAAATATCATAGCTGGACACTTAATTTCTTTCTGTTCTAGTTGATATCATTTAATTCAATCTAGAATTGATTTACTCTATCTCAAATAACATTGTAGAGCATAGTAAATCACTCATTTGTTCTCATTGAATCATCAAGAAACATTAGCATGTTTATGGTATTCATGGAACTCTGTTAGGCAGTATTTCTCTTTTCAGCATTCGTTTATTGAACACAAAATGCATGCTATGCAGATTGGTGGGTTTTGAGAGTAAACATGTGTAGCCCCTATTCTTAACACAAAGTCTGATGCAAGAGTTGGGCAAGGAGACATTTGTTCTATATAAACATGTACTGTGGAAGAAAAAATATAAAGTACTTTGGGAAGAGTGGAAATGAAGAGTACCACCTCATCTACAAGGAGCTGATGAAAGTGCAGACACCTAGAGAAGATGACAGCTTACTTAAGTTTTAAAAGAGGTGTTAGCTAGTTTGAAAAATAAGGACTGGGAGTGCAGTCGCCAAGCCTCAGAGGGAATATAAGAAATGACTAACATGTTTCAGTTCTTGCTAGATGCCACAAAGATTGTCTCCTAGTTTCTTTGCATACATTTTCTCCACTTAATCCTGACAAGAACTGGAAGAGGTAGTGGTATCATGCCCATTATATAGATGAGAAAATTGAAATTTTAAGAGGCTAAGTTGCTAAGGGCAAATAGCTTATGCATTGTTAAGCTGGACACTTTAACCTATGTTTTATGATCCCAAAGTCTATTTCTTAGTGTTTTCTCAGCTGTACAAAATGATGTATTACAGGAGTTTTGTGTTGTTATGAGTTCATCTATTCATTTAACAAATATTTACTGATTCAGGCATTGTTCTAAGTCCTAGGGATACAAAGGAAATTCAGAAATGATCATTTTTTCCAGAGGGAAATTTTGGTTTAATAGGATATATATGGCCGGGTAAACAGTGACACAACTAATTGGTGCATTATAGATGGTTTGTTTGGGTACATAAAAATTTAAGTAGGGGTGTAAATTTTGGTGGGTATAGGGAATAATCAGAGGGTTAGGAAGAGATTAATACTAAGTCCTGAAAAAGGAGTACAGGAAGGAAGGGAGGGTATTCCACATAATAAAAGAAACCAAGAAAACCATGGAGATATAAAATAGCATGAATTTGGAAATAATATCCAATAATTCTGTATGACTATGGTATAGTGGAATAATCATGTTTTGAAGAAATAGATAAGGAAAAATGGGGAGTAGAATAAATATGAGTTGGTTATCATTGAATGTGGGGATGAAGGAAAGAGAGGAACATACAACAATTTTTAGATTTGTCTTTGTTAGTTGGGTGCCCACTGATTGCAAATGAGTGAATTTGATAGAAAAAACAGATAAGGTAAAAATTATAAGTATAACAAATTTATTTCTGTTGAATTTTACAGAAATATCTGTGGCCTGTTGATCTGGACAATGTCTTGGTTGAAGATTTAGATTTCCATTTTGACCTTATAGAAGACCCTATTTGATGTTATAAAAATAGTGAAGTCTCTATGGTAGTATGTCAAAGTAATAAGGAAAGACCATATACAAAGTTGTAAAACATACCATTGTTTAAGAATGGCTAGAGGATTGAGAACTTAAAGAAATTTTAATATGGAATGGTTAAACATATAATCAGAGAACTAAGAGGATGTGATAACATTAAAATAAAAAAGCTTTAAGAAGATATGAGTGGTACCAAGTTTCTCAATGCTCCAGATAGGTCATAGGAAAGGAAATTTGCAGAGCTTTTAGGATTTGGCATGTGTGATGGCAGCATTAGTGTTATAGTGAGATTGTGAAAAGAGGAGGAAGTATTAAAATATTTGTTTTAAAACTAGAGAGGATCTTTTGTTTTTGGTGTTAAGTTTTTTGAGTTCTTTGTATATTCTGGGTATTAGTCCCCTATTGGAGTTGTAGCAGGCAATGATTTTCCTCCCATCCTGTAGTTTCACTCTTGACACTCTTGACTAATTCTTTAGCAGTTTAATGGCATCCCTGTCAATGATTTTTGGCCTTAATTCTTGCACTATGGGAGTCTTTTTAAGGAAGGAGGTGCCTGTGGAGTATTGAACCTAATTTTTCTTCTAATAATTGCAGAGTTGCTGATTTAATTCTTAATTCTTTGATCCATTTTGATTTGATTTTTGTGCAGGGAGAGAGATAAGGATCTAATTTCAATTGTGTGCATTAAATGGCTATGGAACTAAACAGAAACTTCTCAACAGAGGAAGTTAAAAAAGCCAATAAATATATGAGAAAATGTTCTACATCACTAGCAATTACAGAAATGCAATCAAAACTACACTGAGATTCCACCTCATTACAGTCAGAGTGACAAAAATGAATATGAACAATAACAGATGCTGGAGGGGTTGTGGGGATAAAGAACACTTAACACATTGTTGGTGGGACTGCAAAGTTGTACAGCCACTCTGGAAAGCAGTGTGGGGACTCCTCAAAAATCTAGGGATGGAACTACATATGACCCAGCTATCCCACTCCTGGGTATTTTCCCAGAAGAGTTAGAATCAACATACTACAGAGAAACAGCTATATCAATATTTATAGCAGCTCAATTTATGATAGCTAAACTATAGAATCAACCCAGATGCCCCTCGCTGGATGAATGGATCCAAAAACTGTGGTTTATATATACAATGGAGTTATACTCTGTTATTAGAAAGAATGATATCATGGATTTTGCAGGTAAATGGATGGAAATGGAAGAAATCATGCTGAGTGGAATATCCCAAACACAAAGAGTTAAGGGCCGAAAGTTTCCTCTCATATGTAGAAGCTAGAGTAAAACCTAAGAAAGGATGAAAGTTAGCAAAGTTTAATTAATAAACCCATCAAAGTTGAAATTTCACATAAGCTGGGGGAACTGTAACTATGGAGGTGGGGGGACAAGGAAGAGAGGGACAGAGAGGGAAGGGAGGGAAAAGGGGAGTTATCAATATGTCTAGGAACACTCTACTCCCATGAGAAACCAAACTATACTCAGGCATATAAACTCAGAAATTTTAATAATTAATATACATGTATATGTTCATTTCTATCTATAGCATGGGGGTATTATAGAACAGACATGAGATTGGGAATGGATGAACGGGGGCAGATTCTGCAGAAGGATCAGGCTTAACTTTGTCAATATCTATGTATGCATGAATATGTAACAGTGATTCCCTCCAATATGTAAGACTATGTTGAACCAATTAAAAAAAAAACTAGAGAGCATCTGATTAGCATAAGGGCCCAGTGGAGATCAGAGATTCAGAGTACAGTTCTATCAGCCTGCATATTTATGGGGTTTTCTTAAGAAGCTCTCAGCACACCAGTTATAAGAGAAGGCTGATTAAGATTATCCAAGATCTAGAGTGTGTAGAGTGGCTACAGGAGAAAGGTAAGTGGACTAGTATCAATATTGAGAGCACTAGGAAGAGATTAGTTAGAAGACTTCCATATGAAGTTTATGCTAATAAGAGAAGGAAGCAAAGACATGGGAGTGTAGTGATGAATGAGGATACGGTGGAGGGATTAAACATCTGAAGAGCCTTGGTGTGGGTCTTTCTTAGACATTATTTCCTGAGAAAGCCCTGGCCCTGAAGTCTGGGTTGGGCATCACTATATAAACCTCTATGTCATTCCATGCTATTATTCCTAGTTCTTTCCACCAATTTCTTTGTTAGTTGCAGTTACTAAGTTACCTGTTGGTCTCATTCATCACTTTTTATCTATGTCCCATTTAATGCTTGGTACATGTAGGTCACTGAAAGAATAAACAAATACAAGAAGACATTGAAAGAGAAGGGAGATTTTGAGTTTGTTTTCATCAATCAATATTTTGGAATTCAAGATTTCAAAATTGAGGCAATTCTGGGTTGTTGGGCACTGTGCAAAAACAAAACAAAATAAAACAAAACAAAATGCTAAGCTGGACACCATGACACTTCTTCCTCTCCTCCTCCTCTTTCATGTTTCACATGCTCTGAGCAAGAAGGAGCTATGAGCCTGCACCTGAGGGCTACTTCCTCTCTCTCTCTCTGTACCTTCCGGTTGGTGATAGCTGACAACACCAACATAGCAGCCCCTCATTGGCTGGGATAAGCCGGTCTGCGGGGTCACCATTGGTTCCTTAGCTGTCTCCCCTCCCTATAATAATCCATGTGCCTTGGGAATAAATGGGGATTCTGAGCTGCCATCCCAGGCATGAGATTGACTCATTTTTCCTCGGGCGGGAGGGAAGGGACTCCGCCAGCGAAAGGGAAGGGAGGTCCAGGATTTCGACCACAGGCATTCACCCTCCTGATTCGGCCCCGGGCGATCCGGCTGGTTTGGATCGCCCTGCTCACTGCCCAGGGATGCATGGGTAGCAACACTGGGTGATTACAAGATCCAGGCTTTGGTTGAGGTAGATAGAAGATAGTTGAAATCAAGAAGATCATGATGAGGCCATGGTATCATTTGGATCATCTGCCCGGGTGTTCTTATTGCACAGAATATCAGGGAGACCAGAAGAATAAAGAACTTGGGAACCCAGGATACAGTTCTCAATCAATGTGGACAAATGATCTGAAGTTCAGTAAATAAGAGCAAGAAAGAAAAGTTACATGGCAATACAGAGTGGAATAATCTCAAGGAAGGAAGGAACTTTTCCTGAGGGTGTGAGTGGCTACTCAAGAGCGTGGGGTATAGGCTGAATGAATTGAGTAAGGCAGGAGGGGTAAGCAAAGTCCAGATGGCAGAGTTTAGTAAACTTGGCTAAGAATTTTGGATTTTATCCCATGAATATTTCAATACAAAAGATACAAAAAAACATTCCTAGCCATAGGATTTAAAAGGGTGGATTCAGCATTTCTGGACTTGCTTCTACATTTAACTCTACCTCAATCTCTATCTTTCTCTTTACCTGGATGACTGTTAATGGGCAGATTTATTAACATCTTATGTGTGAACAAAATTCCTTTTCTTGGCTAGGAAAGTTTTATAATCCGTCACCATCCTACCTGTTCAGTATTCCCTTTATATCTCAGTGAGAAGTTCCAAGAGAATCTGTGAGCTATCCTTATTAGACACTGTTAATTTTGCCTTTATTACTTTTATTTATCTTTCAATTTCTTGGGATATCCTAGATATGTCTATATAATTATTATTTATTTTCTTTTTTATTATTTATTTAATTTTTTTTAATTTTTGAACAACCATACAAGTTTTTAACAAAATAATATAAAATGTGTATAGATTCTGGATATTAAAATTACCCCCAGGAGTGCCGCCCCATTACCCATCCGTATCCCACCCTTCCCTTACCCACAATATCTCTACAAAAGTATTAGGCTGTATAGCATTGCACCTTATCTGGATATAACACATGATAATGGACCACCTTTCTGAATGGCATAATTATTTAAGGCCTGACTTAAGTTCCCTTTCTCTAGGAAACCTTCTCTGCCTGCACCACTGTTCACTGATAGCTATCACAACTGAATACCAGATGTTCTGAAGCACTGGTCCACCACAGGTTAGTGCTTACCTATAAACTCCTACTCTTAAATGTTTCATGGGGAACTAGGCAGTAAGATATCATGCCCTGTTCTGCAAACCTGAAGATTTGCATCCAGTTTCTGTTGTAACTAATATTTTATTCTTGTACATGATGTTTAAAATGAAGGAGTTAGACTAAAGGAAAGCTGTTTTAGCTTGAGTACCACCTGAAAGCAGAGCTGGAGGAAAGGTCTGTTTGTAGATGGTTTACTTTGGGATGTTATTTCAGGGAGGATGGGACAGGGAAATACAAAAAGTCAAAATAAGGAAATATTATTAAGGTTACTGCTGGGGCAATAGGATTTGATTAGTTGGGACCTTCTGAATAGTGTAAGAATGTCTCCAAGAATTGCCTGACAAATACTCTATAAACTATGCTGCAGAGACATAGTAACAAAAACAACATGGTACTGGCATAAATATGGACACGTAGACCAATGGAATAAAATATAAGACACAAAATTCACACAGCTGTAGTCATATGATTCTTGGCAAAAGTGATAAAAATACACAGTGGAGAAAAGACAGACTCTTTAATAAATGGTGCTAGGAAAATAAGATATCCATCTGGAGAAGAATAAAGCTACATCCCTATCTCTCTGTACAAAAGTCAACTCAAAACTGATCAAAGATCTAGGTATAACACTAAAAATTTTGCAACTGTTAGGGAAACATTTCAACAAATATGCATAGGCAACAACTTCCTGAGTAGGACTCCAATAGCTCAGAGAATAATAGCAAGAATAAACAAATGAGATAGCATCAAATTGAAAAGCTTCTGCATAGCAAAGGAAACAACACAGTGAAAAGACAGCTTACAGAACAGGAGAAAATCATTGCTAATTACTCTTCTAATAGAGGATTAATATCCAGAATACATGAAGAACTAAAAAAATCATCAATGCCAAAATATCAGATAGCCTATTCAATAAATGGGAAATAGACACTTCAAAAGAAGAAGTACAAATAGTAAAAAATTATGTGAAAAAAATGTTCCATATGTTTAGCCATCCTGGAAATACAAATCAAAACTATACTGAGATTCCATCTGATTCCAATCAGAATGACAGTCATTAAGAATACAAGTAACAAAACAACACGCACACAAAAGAATACAAATAATTGTTGGGCATGGTGGCACATGCTTGTGATCCTAGTGGCTCAGGAGACAGAGGCAGGAGGATTGTAAGTTCAAGGCCAGCCTTAGCAACTTAGTGAGGCCCTGTGCAAATTAGCAAGACCCTGTCTCAAAAATAAAAAATAAAAAGATTGGAAATATGGCTTAGTGGTTAAGCATCTGTAGGTTCAATCCTGATGCAAGGAAAAAAAAAAAGAATACAAATAAAAATAAATGCTGGTGTGGATGTGGGGGGAAAAGGAACTCTTATACACTGTTGGTGGGAATATAAATTAGTAAGGTCATTGTGGAAATCAGTACACTGATTCTCAAAAAACTAAAAAGAGGGATACCATGTGGTCCAACTATACCACTCCTTGGTATATATCCAAAAGAAAGTCAGCAAAGTTTAGATTCACATGCATAACTTTGTTTATTGTAGCATAATTCACAGTAGCCAGGTTATGGAATCATTGTATGTGTCCATCAACATGTGAATGTATCTGAAGAGGGACATTTTAATCAGTTACAGTAGTACTTTCCCAAAATCTATTAAAAGGAAGAAGTTAAGCAAATTCTCTATAGTGTATTTATAGTGATCTAAGGAATGATTGTAGCAGGAACTTTAGAGACTCAATGTCTCAGAGTTCCCTTTTCTAAAAATGGTAAGCTCTCTAGGAAGATTATTTAGATATTAAATACCTGGATTTTGAACTAGAGTGTAACTAAGAATTATTTAAGAAACAGAAGCTGCACATGAGATATTTTTAAGGGAAATTTACAAACTTAGAAAAGTGGGTGCTGTTCCATGAAAAATAGGTGCATCCTGGAGAGCTCCACAACTGAGGGATTACTCAGACGGAACAATTCCTCTGACCACCATATCAGAACCTCATTGTTGATATTTCTGTAAGACCTTGGATACTTTTTTGCTTGCCCTTCTCTGAAGACTTCATTAGGGTTGAACTTCTACAATCCCACCTGAGAATATTTTTATTTCAGATTGTAATTGCCAATAGAAGGTTGAACTATAAGAATCTTGGCTAGGGTTTCCTAACCTATTGACTTTCTTGAAATCATTTTCCATTTAGTGTCTCTTTCCTGATACAGAAAGGTAATAAAGTCCTTGGGGAAGGATATCATGACAGGACATAGCTTCAGTTTTTTTCTCAGGAGTTTAGGATTTCTGCCTGGTATTAGTCTTTCCATATTTTTCCCTCACCTAAGAGAATCTCCTAAAGAAACTTTCATGTCTTTCACCCAACATCAGTCTTTTACAGTAGTATTTGTAATCTTGATGACTTTGGATGTGTGAGGCAGAGATGGCGAGAGGGATAGGAAATAATCTCTTGCCCATCTCACTAGGCTCCTTGCTTCTGCTGCTTTGTTTTTCTCTTTCCTGGATTCTGCAAATTGCCTCCTAGTATCTGCTTGCCATTTTGATCCCTTGATTTTTTTTTTAACAAAAAGATTGAATAATATTCTCAAAAGACCAATTTTATTGGCTTGCTCTCTTGGTTAAAATTCCTTCAATAGCTCTCCATTTATGCCAAAATAATATGGAAGACCCTTAACGATCTCACCACAATTCATTTTTCCAGTCGTTTCCACTGCTACCTTGCTGTGTAGCTCCTAGTGTATTATGTGTAGATCCCTAAGCAGGCTGAACATTCAGTTATACTCATCTGTTAAAATCAGCAGTAGTGCTATTGATAGTATTTATCACCTGATGTGATGTGGGCACCACAAAACCAAAACAGAGATGTAAGTGGATATTGGCTGTAAACAGCTACGTACCCATCTGGAGGGGCCACTATGCATACTCACATGACATTATTATAGTGTATTATCTTGTTTATTAAAGTAGAAGCTTCTTACCCACAAAGCCAAGTGTCTTGTGTTGATTGTATTTCTATCTATGTTGTAGAAACTCAAATGCCCACTCAGTTTAATAAATGAATTTTACAACTACATCCCAACCCAGGTATCTATTTATGAAATCCTAGTGATCTGTAGACATTGAGGCTAATGCATACATAGATCCTCTAGTGATGAAATAGATCAATGTTGGTGGCTCAACATTTACAATGCTTGCCTGACATGTGTGAGAACGTGAGTTAGACCCCAGTACCACGTATACAACAAAGTGTCAGAGAGAGGAAGGCCACATGAAAAACTAAATAAAATTGATTCTCTTTCTCTCTCTCTCACTGTCACTTTCTCTTAAAAAAAATAGATCAACATCTGTACTTTGGGTACACACGGGTGTGTTTTTCTCTATACTCCTCTTCTTTCCCAGACATTGCCAAAATGAGAAGATAATGAACAACATTACCACATTTTGAATATTATATGCTACAGCTCACTTTTTTGAGTGTTGGATTTGAATTTCCCCTGAATTCTTTTTTTTTTTAAGAGAGAGAGGGATAGTGAGAGACAGAGAGAAAGAGAGAATCAATTTTTATTTAGTTTTTCATGTGGCTTTTGTTGCTCTGACACTTTGTTGTGTATGTGATGCTGAGGTTTGAACCTGGGTCCTCATGCATGCCAGGCAAGCATGGAAACCGCTGAGCCACTGCTCTAGCCCCTCCCCTGAATTCTTGAGTTTTGATTCTTAGATGGCTGGACCTTCAAATATTCCATGCAGCAGGACATGGTGAGCCTGTATAAATGCTAATGAGAAATCTATTCATTAGTACAGTTCTGTGAGTTGTTAGGTAGGACTATGATGGTAAACTCTTATTTCTCTTAGATAATAATATGTCCTAACTCACATTTTTTCTAGAATCTTGACACTTCCATACCAAGAGATGGAGTTAGACCTTGCCTTTGAAAGTGATTTTGACTTTTGAAATTTGCCAAGTGAGTCTAGATGACTATGATAGTAGGCCATAAAAACACAATTCTCCTTTTCCTATTTTATTCGAAGGTTTGTTGTTAGAACCTGGCTCTAGACATTGTCAAATGTCACCTGGGGGATAAAATTGATCCCTGGTTGATAACTACTGCTCTAAATCTATACAATAGTAACATTAAAAATAAGCATACTAACAAAGTCATAAAAACTCTCCAAATGTCCATCAATAACTTCTCAAAAACATTTAGGATTCACTTTGAATTGTGAAGGCTGAATCCACAGGCTTTGAAATGTAAGTTCTCAGCATCTGTGCATTTAAATTTTTGATGTATTGGGGTATGTGTAACGTTTTGTCTAAAATAAAGACCCTAACATGTACCATGTACTTTGACTTTCACTTAGCAACTGATTAGCAAGCATCAGGAACTCTCTTTGCTACCTGCTGCATGGCAAGTACTCTCTTCTCATTCAGAAGTTGCTGTTCCAAAGAGTTCTAACTATGGAGGAAATGTAATTAAAAATAGCAAGCTGTGTTTTCTGGTTACCACAGTATGAAGTTTGGCTTTGTGTGCCTGAGCTGTTTGGAGGAATATTCTGGCTTTTAGCATAACTCTTGTGTTCATATTAATCAGTGCTCTTGTGGTCAATCAGAAGTTTGACTGATGCTTTCATGCTGATAGAGAGCAACTCTACCAGCTAAGAATAGCATATTAACACAGAGAAGGAATGATAATAGACAGCTGCAGTTCTAATGACCACACAGTCTGGGGAGCCTACAGTCTGGAGAGCTTGTGAACCTTGGTTAAGGAGTTAGCAGACTGATTTCCTTTTAGTTTGGACATGTGACACCCAGGATTTCACTTCCTGCTTTGCATAGTGGAATGACCTATTTGAGGAACCACATGTCAAATAGAATATTTACATCAGGAAACTGAATATAATGCTTTCTCACTCTTTGGGGACATTTTCTTGGTTTATCTGCAAAGACTCTCAGGAAGTATAATTTTACAACAAAGCAAGGGAGATTCTTTTATAAAAGATCTTTTTAACAATTAAATTATTGTTTTAGACTTTAACAGAACACTGATTTAGAAGTGCTTTGCACTTGCTTTTATTTTTCTTTTCTTTCTGTCTGGGTCATCTTCCTTGTCCATGAAACTGACCCACGTTTTCCCATGGAAATAGCATTTGGATTCTCCCTTTTCCCTTAGCAGCTAGACTCTTGGGCTTGATTTGCTCCAGGTATTTAAAACTAACAGAAAAATATTCTTTCTCATCTTTCCTTTTACTTTCCTTGGGCTCATGGTGTCTCTGGAGTGCTGTGCAGCAGATGGAGAAATGATGCCTGCTGTTTCAGTTCATGAACAGCTTACCTTAGTGATTCAAACTGGAGATCAAAGAACTGCATGGGTTTAAAAGACAGACACATCAAGATCCAACCTCTTAGAGTTAACAATTTTCTTTTTTTCTTTAAAAATAAATCTACACAAATGTAGCCTTGTCAAAGATAGCAAATGCATTATTTTCCATTAAAGAAGTAACAATGTAAGTTTCAGGAATGTAAAGTCTCTCCCTTTTCATGAATGTAGATTGGTGCTTAGAAACTGAGTTACAAACTCACTCAGGTCCTTACAATAAGGCTACATGTAGTTAAATGAAGGCAAATATCCAGGGGAGAATATTCTTGGAATATTATTTCTATGAACACAAGTGACTAAGGAACAGAAATGACACTTTTGCTTGTGGGTAATAAGCAAGCTACTTAGCACATTAGAAGTTTAGAAGTCAAAATAAAAAGCAAATGATTTGGAGAGTTTGAGAAATTCACAGATAAATAGTTAATTGGTAAATTTTCCTCATGCTACTTTCTTCCATAAGCAAAACTATAGGTAGCATTCTGTACCACCTTGGCAAGGAAAGGTGTTGGAGACTAAGCCCAACATGATGCCAGAGAAAAGAATTAGTGGTAAACAAGTCTATAAGGGGCCCAGCTGGCTTGTAAAAGAATTGGTGGTAAACAACTCTAAGAGGCCCAGCTGGCTTGTAATTAGCAAACTGCCTGAGCGCATGACTAAGCTATTTTGTTGCTCATTTGTTACAATTGGTTGAATGTGTTTGTACTGTATCCCTATTGGTTGTTGAAACAGAGATATACCAGGCGTTCGGCGAGAGAGAGATAGATGACACTAGTGAGAGGAGACCTTCCCATGCAGGCGGCAGAAATGATACAGAGACAGAGAAGTAGCCAGTAGTCAGCAGAAGAAGCTGAGACAAAGAAGCAGCAGCAGCAGCAGAGGCAGAAGAAGGAAACCTAGCATGCAGGCTGTAAGAGAAGAAGAAAAGCCTCGGCAGTAGTAATAGGGACGCTAGTGCGCCAGTAGAAACAGGGACTCTAAAGAGAGAAAATGTGAATAGCCTTGACTCTAAATGTAATGTTTTAAGACCTTGCCTCTAAAAGAGAGAAGGTGGAGAAGGAAGCGCTTGGAGGCCTTTAGCTGTGGTAAAGGGAGAAATGAAGTGCTTGGAGAACTCAGGGCCAGTGGGTCTACTTCATTCCCAGTCAACCACTGAATGAGAGCCGTCTGGTTCCTGCCGTCTGGTTCCTACCGGCTGGGACTGGACAGAAAGGTATAACTGTTGCATTAACTAAAGCACCTTGCCACATTTCTATATGCTCATTCTTGAAATGAAGCTAATTAAGCTTAATATTAAAGTTATCTTAATGTTAAAGGCCCTGTATTTGATTGTTAGTTCCCCCAAAATGTTATCTTACACATACTCGTATTGGATAAATGTATCCTCCAGAGCATTTCCCTCTAAGATTAGATCTCTTGCTTGAAGGGAGGCTCACTTTTGCTGGTGATGTATCTGGTTCTTTAGGGAGTTAATAGAGCTGGTATCCCCCAACCACTCTTTCACTGGAAGGAATGTCTGCTTCATCCTTTTGTGTGTGATTCCACATACAACATTATGTGTTTATTATGTTACAGGAAGCATGGCTGGCACTGGAAATACAGACTTAAAAATATAGTCATTGGCCTCAAAGAACTCACATTTACTGGAGAGAAAGATGCGATACCATGGTGAGTGCTAAGATGGAGTCATACATAACTCAGGCTGAAAGAGGCAATGGGGGGGGGGTCAGATAAGGGGTTTGGGAGAAGATGTTTCAGAGAAATCTTGAGGGCCAGGGAGACATATAGTCTGCTGAGGAAGAGGAAGCAGGCATTTCAGGAGTTTGTGTCAAAGTTTTTCTTTACTTTGTGTCAGCTTGGAACTGGAGCAGAAGCTGAAGAAAAGTCAGGTGAAGGGTTTTTATTTGGCTTATGAGGAGTCTCATCATTGAGGGGGATTGTTCTGAAGGCTACCTAATCTGAATGCATTTAGCTGTGACCTATGCCGTTAGTTTTCCCCTGTGTTGACTAAGGTTTTATTTGTTTTTTAAATTTGTTTCGTGAAAGAAAAATTCCAAATGACATCATGTGAAACCCATCATTGTAATGAGTTAAAGTTTTGTTGAAAGAATGGCAAGGATAATTCACTTGATGAAACAGTCATAAAGATGAGTGATTATCAGGCACTATTTAATATATGTGTTAATTGATGCTTGCTTGTTTATTTGAAACTGGTGTTCAATCATAGATGAAAACTGAATTCAGGTATAGCTTCAATTGTTTTTTATTCATGGGTCAGTGGGAGGCAATCAGTCATAGGTCAAGACATAAAATACTCTGGCTTTTTTTGATGGAATATCGTTAAACAAGTATTAGAAGACCCACAATATAGGCAACCTGCCTGAGAGCTGTGTATATCTAAGTTTTAAAAGCCTTCATCCCTAACCTTTTGTAATGGAAAGAATACTAAGAATCACATTTATAGGTGACAGGATTAATTTTTTTTTTTTTAAAGAAAGAGGGGACAGTGAGAGAGACAGAGAGAATCAATTTTTATTTAGTTTTTCACATGGCTTTCATTGCTCTGAGACTTTGTTGTGTACGTGGTGCTGGGGTTTGAACTCGCATACTTGCGCATGCCAGCCGTAACCGCTGAGCCACTGCTCCAGTCCTAAAATTTATTTTTTGACTAAAGCTAGTATAGATTTTTAATACCAAAATAAGAACATATGAATTATCAGAGTTTTCCCTTATTGGTAAAGATTTACAAAACAACTTTGTTACAAAGCCAGGGAAGATTATTTCTATCAGTCTATAACATAAAATGCCATTAGATGTTAAAGGGTTGTAAATTAAGGATTTATCTTTGCAACAGAAGCAGGAGACAAATAACAAAAATGTGCCCTTTCCATTTACTGTATTCTGTGGAACTGGCTAACAGCATATCAGCTGTATTAATGAAATTCCATCATTCACTGAAGCTTGACTCCTTCCTAGCTCTTCATTGCATATTTACTAATACACAAGTATAGGAATTCAGTAATCTGGTGGGAGAAAGGATCTTGCTCTCATTAGGGAAAGAGTGCATTATAAAAATGGTCAACCTGAACACAGAACTTTGAACTTCAGAGCACTTATTAACTAATAGAGAAAAGCTGGACTGGGGCTTTAGACTAAAATAATGACAAAGAAACAGTGGCTTACGTCAGTGCATCTCAGAAATTTGAGACAGCTGCACTTCTCACTATTGTATAGATTTGTGTTCTATATTTTAAGTTAAGGTAATTCACCTCAGCTCTAGCCTATATATTCATGGCTGAGGTCTGACAAGGAGATGTGGTTTCTGCAGTACTAGGAAATCCAGGGGAAAGAGAAGTATAGTAACTTCTGTAGAGGGGGAGACGGGTCTTTAATACAGGGCTGTGGCTCCTTGTCCTGCCATTTGTATGGCTTGTTAAAAGGGCCTCTTCTGGGGGAGGCAGATTTCAGAAAGCAAAGTGAAAGCTGAATTTTAGCCCTTACTTATCCCCTCAACCAGGCGAGCTGTGGGGTTGGTAATGCTGATTGAATGCTGGGGTTTTTAAAGTGCTGCAAAGTGAAGCCTCTATAGTAGTTGAAGTTCATCTGCAGAAAGCACTTGCCTTAGACTCCCAAATTTTAAGTTGTAAGGCTCATGTGATTGCCTCCTGCTCCATTTTATCCTGTGCCTCATACAAGGCTCAGTTCCATAAATATTTGATCTGTAACTGTGACTGATGAGCTGATAAATAGTTAGAATTGTTACTAGGGTGTCTGACTCATACACTTAAGGAATGGAGATGCTTCAGCTGTGATAAGACAATTGGGTTTTTCTTTGTAGGTCTAGACCTACAATTTTACTCATTGTCTAGTTGTAGTAAAACATCCCTTGTTAGTATGGGTGACCTGTTACCCAACTGCTTTCTTGAACAGAAAAGGCTATATTAAGTACTCTAGCCTATTCTTAATCATAGTACAACCAAATCACTATGGAGACATATGAATATTCGTCAAGAGTTCAAAGAGATGACAAAATGTAGAAGCAGAGGGGGGCAGTAGAAACAAAGAGAGGCAAAGAGGGGAAGAAATCATCTTCAGTCAGAGACAGTGAATTGGAGGCTTAGCGATTACACTTTGCTTTTCATATTCCTTCCCTTTCCATCCAGAGGGAAACATTTATTTTTTTTTTCCTGAGAAGGGATAATACTTTCTCTCCTTTTTTTCAGCAAAGATATTTTCTGCAAGCTCAGTACCTGGATCATCAGAATAGATATGATGAAATAGGGCTCTCCTGTTTGGATAGATTATATTAACTACAAACATATGCTACCTGCAAAGAGTTTCCTAGATATAGCTTAAAACATTTTTATTTTGAACATTTTTACTTTGTATTCAAACTGAGTTCTGATTCCTTGCCAAGAAATATTTTGCAATTGCTTTATTACCAAAAACCAGAGGTAGCATTCTTAGTTTGGAACCATGTATGTCCTTTTTTTCACTTCTTGTTATCAGCTGCATTCAATGTTTTGACTCTGGGTTGAATCAGATGCACAGGAAATTTTATGCCCAGCTTCTTCCTCCTCTACCACTGACTCAGAAACTACTCATTTTGCTATGGAGAAACATGAAATGCTAACAATGTTTTCCGTTTCTTCCATGATCCACCTCTGTTCCTACGGAATTTCCAAGGGTTTGCTTCCAAATGTGTTCCTTCTTGGCAGTTATTTTTGTCCATGTGGAGACTTAACAGAAGCTAAGAATTTGGCAAATCTCACCATGTGAAATGATTTTTTCATAATGACCCAAACTGGAATTTTTCAGTATTTTATATGGTAGTGGTAGATAGTGAGATAAAGAAGGCCAAGAAATGACTTTAAATCTGCTTTAGATTCTGTATGATCTTCATGAAAACAGTACAGTTGGCCCTCTGTAGATATAAAAATATTGGGAAAAAGTGCATCTATACTAAACATGTACAGGCCTTTTCCCTTTTCAGTATTTCCTAAACAATAAAATATAAAAACTATTTGCACAGCACTTAGATTGTATTAGGTATTGTAAGTAATCTAGAGATTGTTCAAAGTATGCGGGAGGATGTGTGTAGGTTGTATACACATACTGGGCCATTTAAGATAGGGGACTTGAACATCCTTGGATTTGGGTATCCACAGGGTTCCCAATGTATGTACATCCTCCTTGGATTGCTTATAACACCTAATACACTGTAAGTGTTACGTTAGTTCTTGCGCTGTATTGTTTAGGGAATAATGACAAGGAAATTTCTTGTGCATATTCAGTGCAGATGTATTTTTTGAATATTTTTGATCCACAGTTGGTTGAATCTGCAGATGTGGAATCACAGATACAGAGAGCTATTTCTATTGATTTAGCTGAATCTGGGAACATAGAATGTACTGCAAAAAACAGGGTATGTGGAAACTTTGTTTTCTTAACCAAATATTTTCTCATTTTTGAATGTGACCTCAATTACAGAATAGTTACAAATTAACAGCTCAGCCTTTCATCATCTTCATTTCTTGGTGTGGGACTATAGAGAGGTGTGAAATAAATCATGCCCAGAAACAGTATTTGCTAGACCAGTAAGGGAAGGCCTAATTCGCATTTGGCTGATCAGCAATTTCTCTTTGCAGCTGAGGGAATCTAGAAAGCAGTATTTAGGCAAAGAAATAAAAATGGCTTGGGGTGAGGCTATTAAGTCTCCAGCTATAACATTTGAGATTTAATAATGACTTTTGGCACTTTCCTATAGGAAAGTACCATGCTGACTAGCTTACATCAGCATGATAGCTTGTCCTCATTAGCTTCATGGCTGTCACAGATTGTGACTTGTAAATTTTCACCCTTCCCCTTGGTGTGAAAGGCCATGTGCTCAGGGTTACAGAAAACATAGAAAACCATTTGTTTTCCAGAAGGTTTAAGTGATTGGAATATTTAACTCGGTACTTTTCTTTTGAGCTACATCTGTTTTTCTGATTACGTGACTACATACAGAAAATAAAGAAAAAGAGAATTTTGCTTTATATGAGGCAAAAAATGGTAAAGTTAAACATTAGTTAACTTAGGAAAAGAGCACTTAGAAACTGATAAAAAATTAGTATCAAAAGTAAGTATAACTGGATTCTACAACATTTTACATTAAAATATAATAATGAAACTGTTCTGCATTAGAAAGTGATCTATATTTATAGAAGGCTGGTTTAAAATTTTGTTAAGAATCCTATTTTCTTTTTAGTATGGGGACTCTCTCAAGGGAGAATGAAAAATTAATATCAGAAAATAAATGTCATGATATATATATTTCTGAATATTTGACTTAGCTTTATATTTGCAGCATAGTATTAGCAAATTTTGTTCTTTTGATTCTTACTGTCTAGTACAGAATTTTATGATTGTCATCAGCAAGATGTCAAGCTATAGTTGAGTTAGAAGATTTTTTTCCCCTAACTTAAGAAGTAAGATTTATTGTGAAAAAAAAAATACCTAAGATGATAATATGTTCCTGACAACAAAAGAATGGGACATCCCAATGTTGGATGTTTGGGAACAGGACAGGAAGTGCAATAACGTGGCAGCATGCTTGGGAGCTGACTACTCCATAAAACTAATAAAATAACAGCAATTTGATTCAGCAGCACATGGTCCAGTGATTACAGGACTGAAAAACAGTGCCTAATGATGAAAATTTCATTAGGAGCCAAGCTTGGTTGATTACAAATTAAATGTTATCCCATTCTGCAAACTGTAGTTTAGGACCTTGGCCAAGAGTCACAGCAACTTCCTTTGCACCTTGGTTTCACTCTACAAGACCAATCAGCTTCATGTGCTGAAAGTGTTCAGAGGGAAGTTGGGTACTGTGGCATTATATGGAAGGGATACTGGATTAGAAATTAAAGCATGGCTTCTAGTTTCCTCTGTGTCACTAATTAAATTGTCTAACTGGACATATAAAAACTTCTTTATTGTGCAAAGTGATTGGTGTCCTTCTAGCAATAAAATTTCTGGGACCGCTGCTGATAGTCCCTGGCGTTTTTGTGAAAAGGGGAAGGGACAGTTTTGAGGCCAATTAACATGGAAACTTTGCTTAGGGTCTAGTTCCATGAGCATGTTTCCAATGCGCTACCTTCTTTACCTGTGACATTGTTAACATTGATGAGAAAAGGGGAGGTCATTCTGGTTGATAAGCTTGGGTATTGAAGAGGATATGGAATTATTTTAGGAATGAAATGAAAGTGAAGAATATAAATTGTACAAGGTTAAAAGAAGTCAAAGGAAGCTTATAGGGAGATTATAAGGCAAAATCAGAATAAAAGTACAACTTGTTGCTGTTTTCAGGACACCACCATGCAGTATTTATCAGAAAACAGCACTGTTTCCCAGGTTGAAACACTGGAAGATGTATTTGGTGCTCTCCTGGGGAAGCGGCCGTGATTGCATTGATGGACCAAAACCTTGTCAGTATGTCAGTGCTACCACTAGATGGCACCAATGATACATTAGCTACATAAAGTTTGAAACTTGGTGGATCTCTTTCCTATTGATGGATTTGTTCAGGGGCCACAGAAAATCCTAGTTCCAGGACCATCAGACTATAGCATGCACTAATGATTTAATACTAATATATTCCATGTTCCTAGAAAAACTTTTATTCTGAGTTTTCCTTGAGACCATTTACTTACTAATTTATTGAAATCAATTCTATATTTGTTAAAATAACTATATTACATCAAGTTACAACTGATCCTGTTCCCTTTTATATTTTACCTTTGATAGATGAGGATTGTGAAAGACTTTTTGTGTCTGCTGTATTTCCACAGGAGAAGAAGAGACTCAGGTTAATCCTTCCCAGGAAGGTTTTGAGAGAGGGACAGTGAGAGATAGAGAAAGAGAGAATCATCTTTAATTTTTCATGTGGCTTTTGTTGCTCTGACATTTCATTGTGTATGTGGTGCTGGGGTTTGAACCTGCATACTCGTGCATGCCAGACAGGCTGTGTAACCACTGAGCTACCGCTCCAGCCCCAGGAGAAGGTTCTTGATATATAGCTGAGTTTTAAAAATGTGCTTGGCTGGGCATGGTGCACATGCCTGTAATCCCAGCAGCTTGGGAGGCTGAGGCAGGAATATTGCAAGTTCAAAGCCAGTCTCAGAAATTTAGTGATTGTCTCTAAATAAAAATAACAAAGGGCTGGAGATGTGGTTCAGTGGTTTTAAGCCCCATTGGGTTGAATCCCTTGTACCAAAAAGAAAAAAAAATGTACTAAGTTTATATATTTATTTTTTAATTTTTTAATTTTTTATTTTTTTTAAAGAAAGGGGGGACAGAGAGAGAAAGAGAGAAGCAATCTTTATTTAGCTTTTCATGTGACCTTCATTCCTCAGACACTTCATTGTGTACATGGTGCTGGTGTTTTGAACTTGCATCCTCATGCTTGTCAGGCAACTGCTGTAACCGCTAAGCCCTGTATTTATGTTTTTTAAATAAATTTATTTTTAATTGGTACATAAAAACAAAAAAATTGTACATCTCAATAGGGTAATGTGATGTTTTGGTACATGTATATATTGTCTAACAAAATATTTAAATGAGGGTAAAATTATCTTCCCTCAAACACCATTTTTTTAAGGAAAATATTTTCTTTTAGACTTTTTACATATACAGTTGTACATTATTGTTATCTATCATCATCCTAGGGTGCAACAGCATACCAGAACTACCTGCTCCTAACTGTACCTTAGTACCCATTGATCAACCTTCTTCCATCTCTTTTTCCTCCCACTCTCCCCAGCCTCTGATAACCATCATTTTACTCCATAGCTGAGTTTATATTCTACCTGTGGTAGAAAGACTTGACTGAACACCTCTTATAGTATTATAGCTGGAATAATATTTGAAACAGTCTTCTATGCTTTTTTTTTTTTTCTCAGACCCTCCACCCCCATTTTCTTCTCCCTACTCAAGCAAGCAGTCAGTTTTGGGCTTACTGTCTCAGAGAAGGAATGTAGCAGGACAGGAAATAATAGATAGATGCTGTGAATGTCTCTCACCTTGGCAGAGATTCACAGAGAGCCATAAAAATTGAAGGGGCTATGTTATCAGATAAGGAATGTCACACTAACAACCCAATTGTGTGGACTGGACCAGTCTTTATTACTTACCACCCCTATGAGTCCACAGAGCCTTGGCACTGACTTTGGGGAAGGGTTAAGCTAAGATCAAATGTTTTCTATTAGTCTGTAGAATGAGGGCTTGAAATTAAAAAAATTATAGTGGAAAATAAATGTATATTTTGTGTACAGCTGAATATGTGGACTGGATGTCATTTCTCCTCTGCTGGGAAGTCTTTCCTCCTTCTTAGTATCTTGGAATTTTCCTGATCCTTCCCAGCATGGCCTCAGACAACATCACCTCTTTTAAATATTTTTATTTTAGAAGTGATATAAAATCATATTTTATATTAGAAGTGATTTTCTCTTTGGAACTTTTGTGAATTCCCTCATAGGACATTCTCATTCTGCCTTGATTGTGGTTGTTCATGAGCATAACATCATGCCAAGGATCATGGTATGTACATGGTTGAAATTGCCACATCTAACATAGCATGTGCACAAATACAAGGCAATCTCAAATAGAAATGTGTAGCATACACCTTTAGGACCCAAATGAAATACTCCAGTCTATTTTTTAAAAAGCATATCTATTGGTCCTGGAGCAGTGGCTTAGCAGTTACAGTGCCTGCCTGGCATGCATGAGGATGTGGGTTCAGACCTCAGCACCACGTACACAGCAAAATGTTGCAGCAATGAGAGGCACATGAAGAACTAGATAAGGTTGATCCTTTCCTTCTTTCTCTCTCTCACTGTCCCTCTCTCTCTTTTAAAAAAATGCATATCTATTTGATTTATATGCCAAATTGAAATTATATATTTTACATTTAAAAAATTTTATAAAAAGTTTTTTGAACTTTTTATGCAACTTCAAATCAGTGTCATTGTTTTGAAGAGTGTTTTGAGTCATTGATCATAGCTTTCCTGTACACAAAATCTACATTTTTCTTGCAAAGTTATCTTATTTATAACAATTTTTGACCAGTTACTGGAAATTTTATCTCAGTTTAAAGGACCCATTTTCTCTTTACTTCTACATGTTACCACTCACTTTATTGCTTTTTCTTTGCATTGCTTTTAAAAATAATATTCTATTTTAATTTGAACAGAGCAAAAATGTTTACATTAAAAATAATAATGACATAAAAAATCAAGCACAAAAGACACTATATTTTTCTAGGTAGAGGGTGCATAATATGAACTTTTTTTTTTAAAGAGAGAGGGGGAGAGAGAGGGAGGGAGGGAATCAATTTTATTTAGTTTTTCATGTGGCTTTTGTTGCTCTAACACTTAACTGCATACATGGTACTAGAGTTTGAACTTGTGTCCTTGAGCATGTGAGGCAAGCTCAGGAACCGCTGAACCGATGAGCCACCGCTTCAACCCCAATATGCAGCCTTTTTGAGGTGAATGAGAACACTTGTTGGTGTCTGATGAGTGCTAGAAACTTAACCAAAAACTTTATTTGCTTCCTTAACTTTTTATCATGAAAAATTTCAGAGATACAGAAAAACTGAAAGAATAGTACAACAGATGTCTGTAAAACCTTGCAACTAGATTTGATAATTACAACATTTGCTATATGGGTTGTTCCTGACTTACCATTTACTTATGATTTTTCAACCTTGGTGCATTCAGTATAAACCATTCTTTTTGTTTTTGTTTTTTTTTTTTTTAAGAGAGAAGGACAGTGAGAGAAAGAGAATCAATATTTATTGAGTTTTTCACATGACTGTCATTGCTCTGACACTGAGTTGTGTACATGGGTGCTGGGGTTTGAACCTGTGTACTTGCGCATGCTGGGCAAGCGCCGTAACCACTGAGCCACCTCTCCAGCCCTAAACCATTCTTTAAATATTGAATTTTAATCTTTTCCTGGACTGCGAAATGATACATTGTTGTGATACTGACAGTAGGCTAATTTAAATGTTGTGAACATATTTAAGGTAGGGTTGGTGAAGCCATGATGGATGGTATGTTAGGTGTATTAATCCATTTTCAGTTTATGGTATTTCCAGTTTTTGAAGGGTTTATTGGGACATCACCCCATTATAAACTGAGGAACATGAGTATTTTTTTTCTTTCTGCCTTTCTTCTCCCTGCTTCCCTCTTTCCTATCTCTTCAATCCCAGAGCCTTCTCATTCAGCCACTAAAATGAAAAAGGACATGTGGTTTTGACAAGGTGACCTACTAGAGTGATCTTTATATACTGATAAAATATGAATGAGTCTACCTTAGCTTGTCTTGTTAAACTTTTCCATGACTTTCCACTGGTATGGAGAAGGAAAAGCAGACTCTGGGCTCCCAGGGTTTGGCTCCCACCTGTTTTTCAGCCTCCTGCCATATCACTCATCCTCTTGCACAATCTTCTTTTCTGTTTTTGGACCATGCAAGCCCTTTCCTGGATTAGGCCTTTGCACATACCATTCACTGTGTCAGAAGTGCTTTTCCCTAGCAGTTTGCCAGACTGGCCCATTCTCACCCTTCAGGTCTCAGAACACAGTCTGTTCTTCAGAACGAATGTCCTTGACCACTTTTTCTCAAGAATCCTCTACTAGGTACAACTTAACTCCACATCTCATTTTTTTTCAGACTTTAAAATATTTTTAAATGATCTCTTTTATTTTCTTTACTTTTGTACCATCTAGTTTTCAACAACAGTTAGTCCACTGTTCTTTCACCTTTGCACCTTTTAAAACTCAAGATAGTGTCTGGAACAGAATATACATTTAAAAAATATCTGAGTTTTAAATGAATAAATGAAATGCTTTACAACTGATGAGTAAAGAAACATGCCTATAGGGTGCTAAATAAATAGAGGGAGTGTTTAACTTTACTTATATTAACCTTGAACAGGACCAACCCTGTTGGAATGAAAGGTTGCCTAAGAAGTCTTCCAGTCTTTCTGTTCTACACAAACTGCATGTGATTGTTTTGACTTGTTTCACACCCTCAATTAAGGTACTATAAGACTGATTATTTAATATTAACAGTCATTTACTCTTTTTTATTGTCCATTTTCCCTTCAAATGCAAATATTCCTGGGAGAATGAACACAGTGACTTGATCACATTTTAGTGGGAATCAGTTGAGTTTCTCTTCTAATTGTATAGGTCCTTGATAGAAAAACAGGAGTTAACTTTGGAGTTCAGTCACTGGGCCATCCAAGGTATGGGTCAGGCACTGGAAAGCTGGAGTGAGGGGGAGTCCAGAGTAAGTGAAGAGCAGAAATTAGGACATGAAAACATTCCTGAGGCCCGTAGTCCCTCTTTTCCTCAGTGTTGGCCAGAACAGAACTGAACTTGGTAGTTGAAAGATGTTTCAGCCCATTCAGTTAGGCTATAACTTAGTTCATGAGATGTCAAAGTCAGTTATTTAAACCACTCCATATGCAATCAGTGGTAAAGGCACTTTACTCTCAGAGATTTAACTGATGCAACCTTTGCAGGAGAGTCTTATGAATTATTGAAATGGTAGAAGAAGAAGCAAACGGTTACCTAATTTGCCCTTGATGATGAATGGTGGGGATTTAGAGATTAATCTCTTTCTTTGAGACCTATTTTCTGTTAAATGAAGATGTAGACCCTATCATTTGAGTTGAGCCAGAGTAGAAAATATCTTTCCAAAGTTTATTAGCTTTCCAGCTGTGAATGTAATAAACAGCCTTTTGCAAATTAATGTTTGTTTTCATTCTTATAGTTTTGGCAATTGTTTTCTTTTCTAGGGGATAGAAGTTAAGGTGTTGATTTGGAAATAAATTACCTCTGGCATCAATGGTTTAAGGCATTAAAATTTATATAATATTTTCTATGAAGTGACAAAAATTATTTCTGGGGAGGCATCTATTACTTATAACACTACTCATGCTATTTTTATGGTTACTTAGCAGGAAAAAGCTTTATTCTTTAAATTCAGAGCAATCTTTTTATTTATTTTTTAGTTTTTTTCCTCATTGTGTTTTGCAAGCAGTGAGATGAAATAAAGCATTTTCTTTGATATTGATCCTGTGTGAACTTTTAAATTCTTTGATTGTTTAAAAATCTTAGTTTAATAGAATCATTACAAAATGCTTATTTTAAATTGTAATAATCTTAAAGTTTATAAGTGATTTAAACTCAGAACTAACTTCCCATTTATTTATTCTTTCATCTTTAGGGCCTATAGCAAAATCATGTACAAAATGAATGAAGAATGAATGTGGATGATTGAACAAAAAAAAAATCTTGTTTTTTTTTTTTTTTTTTTTGGATTGAGAGAGAGTGGAAAGAGTTAATTTTCTTTTTTCATCTTTTTTTTTTCTTCCACTTAGCTGTTTAAGCTGTGCTGGAAATCAAACCCAAGTATTCACACATGCCAGGCAAGTGCTCTACTGCTGAACCATTTCTCCAGTCCCAACAAAAAAATGTATAAATTATTAGTGTAATGTCCAAAAATTAAGCAATGTGAAGTACCAATGAAGAAGTAAAACACAAATGTTAAGTCTTACACATAATGGTAAACCATATATTCTTAAAGAAGTACTTAGGATGTAATCTTCAATTGTTGGACTTTTCATAACTTAGATGATAACCAGTATAAAAGCAATTACGATTCTATAGGTAGCAGGTTTTGGCATGTCAGCAATTTTTCAATGTCACATTCTTTACATTTGTATTCCCCCCATACAGCAGCACACCAACACTATGTGTTTTCAACTGTTTTTTTTTTTTTTGATTCTTGAAGCACGGAAGTGGAATGACTATTTCTAAATATAATAGGAGTATCATGATTTTAACTTTATTATGAGCAAGTGAGTGGCAGTAAGTCAGGACCTTATAAGCTTGTAAATTTAGATCCTAGTCTTTCTTACTAGCCAGAAGTGACTTGGGAAATATCTTATACTGTGCTGTCATAATATTATTTATAGTGATAAACTCAGTCTATATGCGAAGTCAGTCTCTCACTCTCTTGTGCTTGATACCTAGAGATGTTTCTAAAGTCTGTTCCAGAGACATTGCAATGCTTTCATTGGGATTTAGTTGAACAATAATAAATCATTGGGTCCCTGAAGCCAAATACACTCCTTTGGCTATAATCTATAGAAGGGACATGGCTAATATTTCATCCTGCTTTGTAGTCCTTTGTGGTTTCTCTATAGTTGTACTTCTAAAGGCCCAAAGCATTTGGAGTCTTAGATCTTCAGAGATACATCATGAACCTCAGTATTTCCTTTGATTTGATAGCAGAGACATTTTAAAATGGAAGTTATTGAATAAGAGGACTGTGGGACAGATAGGTGTCACCTTAGAAAAGCTAATAATGAACTTTGATCTTAAGAATAATGTGCTAAGTGAGGATAAAAAAGCTTTCTCTGAGTTTACAGCATTGCCTTGTTCAAAGTAGCTTTATTTGCATTTTTACTTTTCTTAAAAATAAAACATGATTTATGTATCTAAAATACATAAAATTGAAATACATAAGATGTAACATATTTGGCATGGCATTCTGCCTAAAAAGAAGCATTCTGCATTTTGGCATGAAATAGTCCTGCATATAATTTTTTTCTGCATTTTTTTCCTGTGAGACAGAATATGCCTACTCACTCGATGATTTATGATTCTTTGAATCACAAGTCTAAGATTCTGTTTATGCTTTTTAGTTTAACTAACAATATTAAACTGCCAATGTGGATTAATGGTTAATAGAAAAGATAGAGTAAGGAGAAATTGAACTGTAGGCCAGGAATGTACAGTTTTATTGTCTTTCTTAAAATCATTCCCACTTCAACTTATATCTTAATACAAAATTGACAAATGGTTCAATAAAGAAAACTTGGAAGTTATAGAAAACTATTAAGAAAGAAAGTTACCCTTCAGAAATAACTAGTTAACAGTTTGAAAATTCTTTCAATTTAAAAGTTGCATGTTTTGAAAATGTAATTTGTAAATAGTTTTAAAAAATTTGGATGTGAAATCCTTAGAAAATTCCTGGGTCAGAACTAATGAATATTATAGAGATTCTTAATAAATATTTGCATTAGTCATAGGACATTGATTTTATTTGATAAGAATAAAGATCAATTTGGCTCTTTGGTAATTTTTTTTTTTTTTTTACGAGAGAGAGGAAGAGAATCAACTTTATATAGTTTTTCATGTGGTTTTCATAGCTCTGACAGTTGTGTATGTGGTGCTTGGGTTTGAACTCAGGTCCTTGCACATGCCAGGCAATTGCAATACCACTGCTCCAGCCTGATAAATTTTTAATGATTCTTAAAAATTACATTTAGTATCAAGATTACATTTAAATAATTAAAAATGTACCCCAGGAACTCAGTATCTTTGTGCCCAAATATACAACTTTATTACCTAAGTTAATTTGTATTTTGTGACAGTTTAAAAGGATGTTAAAAGATTTCTTTGAAGTTCTGATGCCAGCTTGTCTCACATGTTTGACCATTTATGGGAATCTTGATTCTGAAGACTCAAATCCTTGAAGGTCATACAAGGAGTTTGGATATATTAAAGTAGTACTGAGGCATCCTCCATAGAATTGAATGGCTTCCAAATTATCAGATGTAGAATCTTGCCTCATTGCTTTCACTGTACTTCATTCAACATGAAGCTCAAAAGTACCCATTTGCTCATTAGGTCAATTTGGGAAAATGTCCTACTGACCTTAATAATTTTTGATGAATTTGTTTAAGAAAATTTCTTTAAAAGATTAAGTTTCATTAACTTGCTTAAAGGTCACACAACATATAATAAATTTGAATACAAATAATATGTGCTAAAACAATTAAAAGTAAATACCCTTCAATAATAAAAGAAAATAAACAAACCCATTAAAAACCTGATGTAGAAGTAACCAGCTCAACTTGTTATAACTTGTCAGCATAGTATGACATACTTGCTTTGGTTCATCTGTTACTTTGGACTATCATTTAAGTATATATTGTTTTAAATCATTGGTATAGCAATAACTGAATTTTTGACATTGCTTTCTATTTTTTTTGTCTCTAGGTGCAGTTTGTGTATAAATATATTGATATAGGTAGTTTTTATTTGCAATTTTAATGTCAATTTTAAGAAGGAGGGATTAAAGATTCACATGTCTTTTGCTTTTCAAAATGCATTACACTCTCAGGTTATAACAACAGACTCTTTGAAAACTGTTAACTTTATGCTAACAGTTAACCTTATGTTAACCTTAATCAGAAGTATTGTTTCATTAATTTGGACTCCATATAAGTAATAACAGCTTGCCTATTGGTTAAAATAATCAACTAAAAATTATTTTGTAGATGACCTTAGAATATTAAGATTTTTTTTAAAACTAATAACATTGTGGAAGATTGAAATACTGATCATAGAAAAAAGAAAACAATCCCATCTATAAACTGTCACTTGATATAATAATTATTGTATCACAGCATATGTGTTGTTGAACTCTCAATATGTCATCAGACAACCTGTTAATTGAGCAAAGCTAAGTTAAAGCTCACTGTGGTAAGAAAGTCACCAATTTGACGGGGACTTCAGAGTGCTCAAAATGGGAAAATGAGGTAAGGGTATTTACAGAGTATTATTAGGTCTGAGATGAGATTTTATTATCATTGAGTATTTATAGCTATTAGAATTAGACATGGAGTTTTATTATGTTGATGGACACATTCTATATTTTTATTTGTATTATTTATCCATTAGCTGGTATTTTATATAGCAGATTGGAAAGTAATTTTATGTTTACCTCAATTTAAACTAGTTTTCCTAGTGGTAGGTCTGCCAGTTTTTTAAATGGACAACCTAGTTGTAACTGGGTGGAGAATGAATTTCATTCATGTGGTACTCTTAGCGACAATCTCAACATGGTAACTTATTAATAAACAAATGAATTATGGACACATTTCTCAAATTGGAAGGTCTGATAAATTTAATTCTGATATTGATCGTAGTATGCTCATATGAATAAAAAGAAACCCCAGAAATGATCTTCATGGGCACTCCACTTCAAAATTTATCCTTTTGTTTCTTCTGTTACATCATGATGATGATTTTCCCTGTTTGAAGTCCATCTTTAGTGTGCTGGGCAATCAGACATGTTTTACAATTGTGTTAAAAGAGTACCCTTTCCTTTATGTGTATATGATACCTCATAGTAACTAAGCAAGCTCTATTTCATTTATAGAATTGTTCATTTCAAAATAAAAATTCTAGAAAAATGCAAAAATCATGCAAAAATAAATTTCAGGGTTATAAATACATATTAATGGGAAAAAGGTTTGTTTTATTGCATTACTCTGTCAACATAATGTAAGCACACTTACAATGTAACAATTCGGGTGTCTTTGTAATTTAAAATACAGTATGTTTTAATAGGGCTCATAATTTTTACTAGTCTAGTACTTTTGATTGAAGGAATACTAGTTATATATACTACCTCAGTATTTGTGACAAAGGCTGTTTATTTATTACCTTGAGCATGCTAGCAAGTGGTTTATCACTGAGACACACCCATCTAAAGTCAGCTCTATAAAAATGGACCGAATGATTTTAATGTGGGCCTTGCAAAGTTGGAAAAAGGTTGATCAAACAGATTTTATGATGTTATAGCTTTGGATTGATGGACAGCATTTGGTATAGGTTTTGAAAGAAAATTTAGTAAGCAACCTGTTGCTTGTGAACTGTCTAGGTGAACAGAACATTATCTCAGAAATCAATTTACAAGATTTCCAAGCAATAAAGTTATTTATTGGTTTGTAGCCTTAACTTTTCCCAGTAAATAATTTCATCATGTTGATCATGTGATCTTAGTTCTTAATCCCAATAGTTGTGAGTTGCATCATGCTGATTCAGAAATGAGCTTATTTTCTCTATACTTATCGAATCTGTGGTATTATATTATGGCAACATGAAATGGATTAAGAACCACTTCTCAGTGTATGATTCAGTAGCACTGATTACATTTTCATTGTTGTCCGGTCAATCCCTAGTACCCTTCTTCTGGAAAACAGAAATTTTGTATGGATTAAATAATGACCCTCCTATTCCCCCCTCCCTCTTCCTGGAAACTTTTTCTGTTAGTAAATTTTATTGCTCCAGGTACTTAGTGTAAGTAGGATCATACAATATTTGTCTACATCTGAGGCTTATTTCACTTAGAATATTATCTCCAGATTTCATCTCTGTTGAATCATGTGTCAGAATTTCCTTCCTTTTTAAGGTTAGTATTTCTTTATCTACTCATTTCATTTGTCTTCTCATTCATTTGTCAATGGAAAAAATATTTACTGTTAACTTTAAAGAGCACCTTGAACAGAAAATTGCAGAATCCATACCTTTGGTATTAAAATATTAGAGGTTTAAATCATTAAGAAGTAAACTATAAAATAGATGACACCTGCCAATAAATAATCCAAATTATATTTATTTATTTATTAATTATTTTAGCTTAAGGCTTATGTTATTTCATTTTTGTGCAATGCGTTTTGACTGAATATTTACCTCTGTCATCAATGAATGTAGTTGTTGCAAATGATAGACCAATAAAACACAACTCAAGGTAAAACTTTTTTATAATATAAAAATTACCATTTTTAATGGTAGTTTCTATACCAAAGCTAAGCTGTAGGATAGAGTTAGAGGATCCCTACAGTATAGCAACCAAAAGGACAGAATCATTTTTGTGGCTTTCTATTTTAGGAATTTTGATTTTTTTCAGGATTGAATACATGTTTATGATGTTCGGATTATCTTTTTATTTTTGAGGTTTGGCAGAATTTGTCTTCCTGTTTATTTATATATATGTATATATATACATATATATAAATAAATATATATATTTGTTTTACTATTTTTTAAATTTTTGAACAACCATACAAGTTTTTAACAAAATAGTATAAAATGTATATAGATTCTGGATATTAGATTAACCCCCAGGAGTGCCCCCCCGCAATTACCCACCCGTATCCCTCCCTTCCCTTACCCACAATATCTCTAAAAAAGTATTAGGCTGTATAACATTACACCTTATCTGGATTTAACACATGATAATGGACCGCCTTTCTGAATAGTCAGGGTCTAGTTCCAACCTCCACAGATGAGTGAAGACATTCGACCCTTGGATCTCTGGGTTAAGCTGATATTACTAAGCATAATTTCTTCCATAGCCATCCATTTATCAAGGTAAAACTTGTAACAACAGGATGAGAGCAGGCAAAAATTGGGGTATTAGCTGGCTTTGGTGGTGCATGCCTGTAATGCCAGTAGCTTGGGAGACCAGGCAAGAGGATCACAAGTTCAAAGCCAGCCTCAGCAACTTAGTGAGGCCATAAGCAACTTTGTGAGATCCTGTCTCAAAATACAAAATAAAAAAAGAGGGCTGGGGATGTGGCTTAGTGGTTAAGCACCCCTGGGTTCAACACCCAAAAATTAGGAGTATTAGATACAGGCATTGGAATTTCTTTTGTTTATTATTATAATTATTAACACATACTAATTGTGCTGATTATTAGAATTCAAGGGCTTTTTTTTGTTTGTTTTTATTTTCAGTTTCTGCATCCATGAGAAAATACAGAGTACTTGATACTCTTGTCTGGCTGATTTCATTTAGCATGTTGCCCTTCAGTTCCATCCATTTTCCTATGCTTGACAAGTTTTTGTTCTTTTTCATGGGTAGTATTCCATTATGTGTATATACCATATTTTCTTTATCCATTAATCTCTTGACAGGCACTCAAGATGCTTCAATATCTTAGCTATTGAATAGTGCCTTAATAAATATGAATGTGAAAGTACCTCTTTTGTATTCCAACTTCATTTCCTATGGAAACATACCCAGGAGTGGGTAATTAGATTACATGGCAGTTCTATTTTTCATTTTTTGAGGAACTTCCATACTATTTTCCATGGTGACTACTAATTTGCATTCCCACCAACAGTGTATGATGGTTTCGTTCCTCCAGCATTTTCTTTGTTTTATTTTGTTTTTGATAATATTGTAATTGGCGTGTGATGAAATTTCATTGTAGTTTTGACTTATACATCTCTGATATCTAATGATATTTAGCTTTTTACATATATTTATTGAGCATTTGTATTTCTTCTTTTGAGACATGTCTATTTAGATCATTTGCCCAGTTTTAAATTGGATTACTTATTTTTGTTAAGTTTTTAGAGTTCTTTACATATTCTGAGGAATTTCAGAGACATAGCTAGCAAAGATTTCCCTCTCATTCTGTAGAATCTCTCTTCATTCTATTGATTATTTCTTTTGGTGTGCAGAATTTTAAAATTTGCTGTAATTCAGTTTGTCAATTTTTTCTTTTGTTTCCTGTGCTTTTGAAGACATATTCAATAAATCATTTCTTGTGCTAGTATCTTGAAGTGTTTCCCCTAGTTTTTGAAACTATTCTAATAGTTTCAGAATTTCAGTTTTTATATTAAGGTCTTTGGTTCATTTTTAGTTGATTTTTTTATAGAATGAGAGACAGGGATATAGTTTCAGTTTTCTACAGGTGGATATCCAGTTTTCAGAGCACTATTTATTGAAGAAGCTATCCTTTGTCCAATGTATGCTTTTAGCATCTTGGTTGAGAATCAGTTGGCTAAAGATGTGTAGATTTTTTTTTTTGAGTCCTCTCTTCTGTTCCTTTTGTCTACATGCCTATTTTTATGTCAGTGCTCTGATGTTTTTGTTATTGCAGCTCAGGTATTGTGATGCCTCCAGCTTTGCTCTTTTTGCTCAAGATTATCTTTTCAGTCTTTTGTGTTTTCTTAAATATTTTAGGATTGTTTTTCTAGTTTTGTGAAGAATGTCACTGGTATTTTGTTAGAGATTGAATTGAATCTGTGGATTGCTTTGGATAGCATTTACATTTTAAAAATATCAATTATGGACTGAATTGATTGCTCAGTGGTGACAGTACTTTCCTGGCATGTGCGAGGTCACAGGTTTGAACCCCAGCACCACATACACAGTGAACTGTTGGAGCACTGAAAGCCATGCGTAAAACTGAATAAAAATTGGTTCTTTCTCTTTCTTTCTCTCACTGTCCTTAAAAAAAAAAAACAAAAACAAAAACAATTTTTCCAATCCATGAACTTGGGAGGTCTTTACACTTTTTAGTATCTTCTTCAGTTTCTTTCTTTTGTAATTCTCATTGTAGAGATCTTTCACATCCTTTGTTAGGTTTGTACCTAGATATTTAATTTATGGCTTTCATGAATGGAATTACTTTTCTGAATTCTTTCTCAATGAATTCATTATTGATGTATAGAAAAGCTACTGATTGCTGTTTATGTTGATTCTTTTTTTAAAAAACGAGAGAGGGAGTGAGGGAGAAAGAGAATCAGTGGGGAAATAAGAACATTTCATGATAAGATCAAACTTGCAGCATTCATGAATAGCAAACCAGCATTAGGAAGAATCCTCAAACAAAAACTCCAGACAGAAAAACAAGCAAACACTCCTCAAAATGCACAAAGAGGAAATTCAATGAAAATGAATGTTTTCAAAAAACAACCAAGAAAGAACAGAACTCATTAATGAAACACAATGAATATGAAACACAACCACATAACTATTCTAACACTGAATGTGAATGGTCTCAATGCACCAATCAAAAGACAGAGATTAGTGAATTGGATCAAAAAACCAAATCCAATAATATGCTGCTTGAAGTAGAGCTAACAGACAATGACATCCATAGATTGAGAATGAAAGGATGGAAAAAAAAAATGTACCACAAGTAGGGCCCAAGAAAGCAAGCTGGATTTGCAATACTAATATCAGATAAAGTAGAGTTCAAACATAAATTAATCAGAAGAGATAAAGAACACCACTACATCCTAGTAAAGGGAAAAATACAACAGGAAGATATAACCATAGTAAATATATACTCTCCAAAAACCAATGTTCCCAACTATGTGGAAAAATTACTCCATGACATAAAATCACTTGTGGACCTCAATGCGATAATACTGGGAAAGTTTAATTCTATATCACCAATAGACAGATCAAAAAGGAAAAATACAATAAAGAGGTTACCAGTCTAAACAAATCCATAAGTCAAATGGACTTAATTGATATCTGTAGAATATTCCATCCCAAATCGGCTATTGGCTGAGTGTATCTTCTCAGCAGTGCATGAATCTTTTTCTAAAATAGATCATATTCCAGTTCACAAAGGAAATATCCGCAAATATAAAAAAGTAGATATTATTCCATGTATCCTATCAGACCATGATGCCATGACCCTAGTAATTAACAGCAAATTTCATAACAGAAACACACATATACGTGGAGATTGCGTGCTAAATGAAGAATGGATCCAAGAAGCCATGAGAGTAGAAATCAAGAAATTCTTGGAAGAGAATGAGAAAGAATACACAACATTGAAACCTTTGGGACCATATGGAAGCATTTTTTTATTTGTTTGACATAGTCTTAGATATTGGAGGGAATCATTATTATGTATTCATGCATACAAGGATATTTACAAAGTAAATTAAGACTGACCCTAGACCAGGTTCTCCCTGCTTCATCCATTCACTGATCACATGTCTCCTCTGTAAAACCCCTACACTGTAATTGGAAATGAGCATATATATGAATATTAATTTTTGAAATACCTGAGTTTCTCCACCTGCCTGCATATAGTTAGGCTTCTCATGGGAGATGAGTGTTGCCAGCTGTATTGATAATCCCCTTTATGCCTCCCTACCCTTCCTACCTTCCCTTACCTTCATAGTTATGGTTTCCCTACTTATGTGAAATTTCAACTTTGATGAGTTTATTAATTAAACTTAGCTAACTTTCACCCTGTCTTAGGTTTCACTCTAACGTCCACATCTGAGAGAAAACATTCAGCCCTTAAATCTCTGTGTTTAGGATATTTCACTCATCACGATTTGTTCCATTTCCATCCATATGGCTGCAAATGCCATGATATTCTCCCTAATAGCAGAGCAGGACTCCATTGTATGTATGTATGTATATATATGTATCTATGTATACATATGTATATCTCACAATTTTTGAATACATTCAACCAGTGAGGGGCATCTAGGTTGGTCCCATAGTTTAGGTATTGTAACTGAGCTGCTGTAAACATTGATGTAGCTGTTTTTCTGTAGTATGCCAATTCTAACTCTTATGGAAAAATACCCAGGAGTGGGATAGTTGGGTCATTGGATGATTCCATCCTTAGTTTGAAGAGGAGTCTCTACACTGCTTTCCAGAGTGGCTGTATAAGTTTGCAGTCCCACCAACAGTGTGTTCTCCCCACAACCCTCCAGCATCTGTTATTGTTTGCTTTCTTCATTTTTGCCACTCCAAATGTAGTGAGATGTGGAATCTCAGTGAAGTTTTGATTTGCATTTCTCTGATTGCTAGTGATGTAGAATATTTTCTCATATATTTATTGGCTTTTTGGACTTTCTTCATTGAGAAGCTTCTGTTTTGTTCCCTAGCCCATTTATTGATTGAATTACTTGTGTTTTTGGTGTTAAGGTTTTTGAGTTCTTTTGTATATTCTGGATATTAGGCCCCTATCAGAGGCATAGCAGGCAATGATTTTCTCCCATTCTGTAGATTTTCTCCTGACATTCTTGATTAACTCTTTAGCTGTGCAGAAGCTTTTCAGTTTAATGGTATCCCACTCATTGATTCTTGGCTTTAATTCTCGTACTTTGGGAGTCTTCTTAAGGAAGGTGGTGCCTACACTGATAGAGTGGAGTTTTGATCCTATTTTTTCTTCTAACAATTGTATAATTGCTGGTTTAGTTAATTCTTTGATCAATTAATTTGATTTTTGTACAGGGTGAGAGATAAGGATCTAATTTCAATTGTCTACATATGGTTGTCCAGTTCATCCAGTACCATTTGTTGAACAGACTGTCTTTCCTAAATGCTATATTTTTGGCCCCTTTGTCAAGTAGCAGGTGGTTAGAGACTTATGGTTTGTCTCAGTATCTTCTGTTCTGTTCCACTGATCTTCATGTCTGTTTTGAGCCAATACCATTCTGTTTTTGTTATTGTAGCCCTATAATATAATTTCAGGTCAGGTTTCATCTTTCTTGCGTAGTAATGCTTTGGCTATTCTGGGTTTCTTATTGTTACAAATGAATTTGAGAATTGCTTTTTCTATATTCAGGGGAATATCATTGGTATTTTTTTTTTTAAAGAAAGATGGGACAGTGAGAGAGAGAAAGAGTGAAACAATTTTTATTTAGTTTTTCAAGTAATCATTACTCAGAAAGTTGTGTACGTGGGTGCTGGGGTTTGAACTTGCATACTCATGCATGCCAGGCAAGCACTGTAACCGCCAAGCCACCATTCCAGCCTCAACATTGGTATTTTAATGAGGATTGCATTTAATCCGTACAGGGCTTTTGTCAGAATGGTTATTTTAATAATATTGATTCTGCCTTATCAAGAACATGGAATGGTTTTCCCATCTACTCAGGTCTTCTGCAATTTCTTTTTTAAATATTCAATAGTTTTCATTGTAGAGATCTTTTATATCCTTTGTTTGATTAATGCCCAAGTACTTTATTCTTTTTGAGGTTATTGTAAATGGGACAGATTTCCTCTTCAGCAGCATTGCTGCTGCAAGTATAGGAAAGATATTGATTTGTGAGTGTTGATCTTGCAACCAGCCACTTTGCTGAATTAACTTATAAGCTCTAGAAGTCTTCTGATGGAACTTTTTGGGTCTTCTAGGTATAAGATCATGTCATCGGCAAATAGAGATAACTTGACTTCCTCTTGTCCTATTCAAATTCCTTTGATTTCATTTTTTTGTCTGATAGCTCTGGCTAGGGCTTTGAGGACTATATTGAATAAAAGTGGTGAGAGTTGACAGTCTTGTCTTGTACCTAAATTTAATGGGAATGGTTTCAGTCTTTCTCCACTAAATATAAATTTGGTTATGGATTTGTCTAAATCCATATTAATCCAAATTAAAATATGCTCCTTTGGTTCCTATTGTGTCCAGAGTTTTGAGCATAAAAGGGTGTTGAATTTTATCAAAGGCCTTTCTGTGTCAATTGAGATGATTATATGATTTTTATCTTTAATTATGTTTATGTGATGAATCACAGTTATTGTTTTGTGTATATTGAACCAGCCTTGCATTTGTGGAATGAGGTCTACTTGATTGTGATATATTATCTTTTTGATGTGTTTTTGAATGTGATTTGCTAGGATTTTATTAAGGATTTTTGGGTCTATGTACATCAGGGAAATTGGTTTGTAGTTTTCTTTTCTTGATGTGTCTTTGTTGGGTTTTGGAATCAGGGTTATATTTACCTCATTAAAAGTATTTACTAAGCTTACTAAGGAGAGATGTTAATTCTTCTGTAAAGGTCTGGGAGAACACTTATGAGAATTCATCAGGCCTTGGCTTTTCTTTTTTGGAAGGTCTTTGATTGCTGTTTCATATTTGCTACCTGAGATTGAATTTTTTTAGATTTTTAATCCTCCTGAGTTAATTTGGGAATGTCATATGTGGCTAGGTTTTTGTCCGTGTCTTCCAGATTATCAAACTTGGAAGAGTATAGTTTTTCAAGCGAAGTTCTGATCATCCTCTGGATTTTGAATTAGTCAATGGTAATGTCTCCATTTTTGTCTTTGATTTTGTTGATTTGTTTTTTCTTTTTTTTTGTTGGTTTTTTGTATTTTTTTATTGTCAATTTCATTGATTTCAGCTCTTATCTTGTTTACTTCCTGCCTTCTGTTAGATTTGGGGTTGGATTCTTCCTCTTTTTGTAGGGATTTGAGTTGGAGCATAAGTCTATTTATTTGGGTTCTTTCCTGATTTTTTTTTTTTTTTTAAAGAGAAGGACAGTGAGAGAGACAGAATCAGTTTTTATTGAGTTTTTCACATGGCTTTTGTTGTTCTGACACTTAGTTGTGTATGTTGGTGCTGAGGTTTGAACCTGTGAAGTTGCACCTGCCAGGCAAGTGCTGTAACCTTTGAACCACCGCTCCAGCCCCTTTTTCTTGATTTTTGATGAATGTACTCAGTGCTATAAATTTATCTCTTAAGAATGCTTTCATATTGTCCCATAGATTTTGATATGTTGACTCACCATTCTTGTTCATTTCAGAGATTTTACTGATTTCTGTTCTTATTTCATCTTTAATCCATTCTTCATTTAACAGGGTGTTATTCAATCTCCGTGTGTTTGTGTACTATCTGTTGTTTCTCTTGCTGTTAATTGCTAATGAGACAGATTAGGAGAGACAGTGAAATGGCTCCGTAGTCAGGACAGAGGGCCCCTATCCAAGTGCTGGCTGGTAGAGGCAGAGAGTGATTGACAGGGCATGCTCAGGGCCTTCAAATGCAAAAAGACCTTGAGGCTCACCCTAGTCCCATCTAAGAAATGGGGGTAGTCATAGGTGGGTAGTAGGAAGTATTTGCCACCTTTTGTTTTAAACAATGGTGCTCTTGACCAGTTTCAATGCCTGTTTTACATAGATTTTAACCAATGGAGTTGATGCATTTCTCAATGCCTGCTTTGCATGAATGTGAATTATGCTTATACCCCAAATCTATATAACCTCTGGCCTAACCTCCATTAGACGGTGACTTGCTTCCAGGTACCCCTCCGCCTTGCGGAGTCTCTGCTCTTCTTCCTAAATAAATCCTACTCCTTTTACTCCTCTTTCCATGGTTGTCCATGGATTTTATTCTTCAAATGCATGAGACAAGAACCCAGAAGATTGGTGCTGAATTCCCGGGATGAATTTCCACCATACCAAGAGCTGCAACACCCAGCTTTTAGCTGGAGAATTGCTAACACTTTCGGCTGCAGACACCTGTAGTCAGCCCAAATTCCCAGTTTTAACTGGGAATGGCTGCAAACGCTAAAAGTGGGCTGTTTTGGCTGCTGGAATCTGTAGCGGCCCAGACTCCATTCACCAGCGGGAGTGGACAATCTGGCCTCATCTCAAAAACCCCACATCACTAAGATCATAACATTGTGGTCAAACATTCATTTAACATGGTGGCATGGAGAAAATACTTTCCCTAACAGCAATAACAACAGTTGTTACTATGTGTCAGGCACTGTTATAAGCTGCTTACAGTATTTACTCATATTATTTCGAATAAGTCAATGACATAGGTTGAATTGCTATCCCTATTTTATTTTATTTTTAATTTTTATTCAATAAACATGGTCTTACAACAGGAGGGGTTCATCATCATAAAATCAAGAACAAAAGTGTAATGAAAGAACAAGCCAATATTGGTGTCAGACCATGGTTTCCCCCTTTGGGTTCCCCATGGTTCCATATTTCACTTTACTTAAGACCCAAGTTAATTGGACTTCTTGTGGAAGTCAGAGGTTCCCCTCAGGTTAAATTCCCCCATACTATCTCCCTCTGGTCACCTTGATGTCCTTCCTATTCCCTTCCCAGCTCCCTAACCCCCTCCCTACATCCCCCAGGAACCTAAGCACAGTTTCCCATGATCATGTAAGAATTCGTACATGCTGAGGTAATTGGAACCTAAGCACAGTTTCCCATGATCATGTAAGAATTCATACATGCTGAGGTAATTGATAGGTTAGCCTTCTAACGTACTAATTCTGATTATATTCTAGCATCCACAAATGAGAGAAAACATTTGGCCCTTGAGTCTGAGTTTGGGATACTTCATGTAGCAAAATTTTTTCCATCTCGGTCCACTTGGCTGCAAATGCCATAATGTCGTTTTCTCTAATAGCCGAGTAGTACTCCATTGTATATATGTACCACAGTTTTTGGATCCATTCATTAAGTGAGGGGCATCTGGTTGGTTCCATAATTTAGCTATAGTAAATTGAGCTACTGTAAACATTGATGAAGCTATATCTCTATAGTAAGCCGATTCTAGCTCTTTTGGGAAGATACCCAGGAGTGGGAGAGCTGGGTTAAAAGGCGGTTCCAGCCCTAATTTTTGAGGAGTCTCCACACTGCTTTCCAGAGTGGCTGAACCAGTTTGCAGTCCCACCAGCAATGTAACAGTGTTCCTCTTTTTCCACAGCCCATCCAGCACCTGTCATTGTTTGTATTCTTCATTTTTACCACTCTGACCGGAGTGAGGTGAAATCTCAGTGAAGTTTTGATTTGCATTTCTCTTATTGTTAGTGATGTAGAGCATTTTCTCATATGTTTATGGGCTTTTTGGACTTCGTCCATTGAGAAGCTTCATTTTAGTTCCATAGCCCATTTATTAATTGGGTTATTAGTGGTTTTTGTTATTTAATTTTTTGAGTTCTTTGTATATTCTGGATATTAGCCCTCTATCCAAGGTATAGCAGGCAAAAATTTTTCTCCCATTCTGTAGGTTCTCTCTTGAGAATCTTGACTAAATCCTTAGCTGTGCAGAAGCTTTTTAGTTTAATTGCATCTCATGTGTTTATTCTTGATTTTATTGCTTGTACCATGGGAGTCCTGTTAAGGAAGGCTGTGCCAACTCCTATGTCATGTGATGTTGATCCTACTTCTTTTTCAAGCAATTGTAGGGTTGCTGGTTTAATATCCAGATCCTTGACCGTTTTGATTTAATTTTTATGCAGGGTGAAAGGTAAGGATCCAATTTCAATTGTCTACATAAGGCATTCCAGTTTTTCCAATACCATTTGTTGACCAGGCTATCATTCTTTCACACTATGCTTTTGCCCCCTTTATCAAATATCAGATAGTTAAAGATATAAGGGTTCATATCAGAATCCTCTCTTCTATTCCATTGGTCTTCCATTCTGTTTTGGTACTAATACCATGCTGTTTTTGTCACTATAGCCTTGTAGTATAATTTCAGGTCAGGAATTGAGATGCCTCCTGCCTCTTTCTTCTTGCTGAGTAATGCTTTAGCTATTTTGGGTCTTCTGTTATTCCATACAAATCTGAGTATTGCTTTTTCTATATCCATGAATAATGACATTGGTATCTTGATAGGGATTGCATTAAATCTGTATAGGGCTTTGGGTAAAATGGCCATTTTGATGATATTGACTCTACCTAACCATGAGCATTGAATGTTTTTCCATCTACTCAGATCTTCTGTAATTTCTTTTTTCAAAGTTCGATAATTTTCATTGTATAGGTCCTTAACATCCTTTGTGAGATTTATGCCCAAGTATTTTATGTTTTTGGAGGAGATGGTAAAAGGGACAGACTTCTTAATTTCTTCTTCAGCATCCTTATTGCTGGAGTATAGGAAAGCTAATTATTTATTGGTGTTAATCTTATAACCAGCCACTTTGCTGAGGTCGTTTAGAAGCTCCAGAAGTCTCCTGGTTGAGCTTATAGGATCTTCTAGGTAGAGGATCATGTCATCCTCAAATAGAGACAACTTGACATGTTCTTTTCCTATTTGATTTCCTTTGATTTCCTTCTCTTGTCTGATGGCTCTGGCAAGAGTTTCAAGGACTATGTTGAATAATGGTGGTGAAAGTGGACAGCCTTGTCTTGTTCCTGAATAAAGAGGACATGCTTTCAGTCTTCACCATTGAGTATAATGTTTGCTATGGGACTGTTGTAAATGGATCTTACATAGTTAAAATATCTTCCCCTTATCCCTATCCTTGCCAGAATTTAGAGCATAAAAGGATGCTGAATTTTATCAAAGGCCTTTTCTGCATTGATTGAGATGATTATATGATTTTTAAATATTTTTAATTCTATTTAAGTGGTGAATTACATTTATTGATTTGCAAATGTTGAACCAGACCTGTTTTTCAGGAATGAAGCCCACTTGATTGTCATGTGTTATCTGTTTAATGCACTTTTCGATCCGATTAGCTAGAATTTTATTAAGGATTTTTGCATCTATGTTCATCAGGGAAATTGGTCTATAGTTTTCTTTTCTTGATGAGTCTTTGTTAGATTTTGGTATGAGAGTTATATTTGCTTCATAAAAAGTGTTTGGTAGTGCCCTGACTGTCAATTTCATCAAAAAGCTTGTAGAGGATCGGTGATAATTCTTCTGAGAACATTTGGTAGAATTCTGCCATGAATCCATCAGGTCCAGGACTTTTCTTTTTTGGAAAGCCCTTGATTGCTGCTTTGATTTCAGAATCTGAGATAGGTTGGTTCGGATTTTCAATGTTTTCTGGTGATAATCTGGGGATGTTGTATGTGGCTAAGTATCTTTTCTTAACTTCCATGTTACCAAACTTGGCAGAGTATACATTTTCAACATAAGATCTGATAATCTCCTGGATTTTGGTTGAGTCTGTGGTGATATCTCCATTTTCATCTTTGATTTTATTGATTTGCTTCATTTCAATCTTCTTTTTGGTGAGGTTGGCAAGGGGTCTATTGCTCTTATGTTTTCAAAGAACCAACTCTTTATTATATTGATACTTTGTATTGTTTTTTTTTTTTTTT
>PVKS010005569.1:0-15717 GCA_004027875.1 Aplodontia rufa | reverse complement strand
ATACTATCCCAGAGGTTTTGATATGTCATTTCATCATTCTCATTCATTTCCAAGAATTTCTTGATTTCTGATTTTGGTCTTTTGTCCATTCTTCATTTAAAAGGGTACTATTCAATTTCCAAGTATTACAGCAGCTTCTGTTTTTGTTTTTTTTTTTGGTTGTTGTTGTTGTTGATTGCTAAGACATTGGCATTGTGATCTGACAGGATACATGGGACTATATCCACTTTCTTGAATTTGTTAAGGTTAGCTCTGTGGACTAGGATGTGGTCTATATTTGAGAAGGATCCATGAGCTGCTGAGAAGAAGGTATATTCAGCCGATTTAGGATGGAATATTCTGTAGATGTTTGTTAAGCCCAATTGGTTAATAGAGAAATTGTTGATTTTTTTTTTGTTTTGATGATCTGTCCAATGTTGATAATGGTGTATTGAAGTCCCCCAGTATTATTGTGTTAAGATCGATGAGGGGTTTAATGTACTTGAGTATTTTTTCCATGTATTTGGGGGAATTGTGATTTGGGGGATAAATGTTAATTATCGTTAAGTCTTCTTGGTGAATTGTCCCTTTTAGTATGATGTAGTGTCCATCTTTGTCCTTTTTTTTTTTAATTATTTTTTTTTCCACATTTATTAGAAGTATATTGCGATACAGGATACAGATGAGGGGGAAACATTGTCAAAACTGTAGCAATCAATGTGTATAAACTTTGATAACCAGGGGTAATGCTAACACATAGATAAGCTACTATGGGTTTCATCTAATGCCGTTTCCCCCAGAAGAACTCATGTGTTAAATGGGTATCTAGTGTAGGAATAACATCGGCTTCTGGAATGGTTCCCCCATCTTCCCCATCACCAGACTCCTATGAGTTCTTCGTATACACTCCCCCCTCCCCATTCCATTCCCTCCACCTCCAAGTTCCCTAGGGAGCTTTCGCCCCTGTTGCACTGAAAGTCATTCAATTTGAGGCTTTGTTAGGTCAGCCGTCTGTCCTACTGCTTCAACATAAATTTTAGTATCAACAGATGAGAGAAACCATTCGGCCCTTAAGTCTCTGTGCTTGGGAGACTTCCCTAAGCATAATTCTGTCCATCTCCATCCATGTGACTTCGAAAGCTATAATATCGTCTTCTCTGATGGCCGAGTAGTATTCCATAGTATATATGAACCAAAGCTTTTGTATCCACTCATCAAGTGAGGGGCATCTGGGTTGGTTCCATAATCTAGCTATAGTGAATTGAGCTGCTATAAACATTGATGAAGCCACATCGCTATAATACGCTGATTCTAAATCTTTTGGGAAAATTCCCAGGAGTGGGATAGCTGGGTCGTAAGGTGGTTCCATCCTTAATTTTTTGAGGATTCTCCATACTGCTTTCCATAGTGGCTGAACCAGTTTGCAGTCCCACCAGCAGTGTAATAGCGTTCCTCTTTTCCCACAGCCCCTCCAGCATCTGTCGTTGTTTGTATTTTTCATTTTTGCCACTCTAACAGGAGTGAGGTGGTATCTCATTGAAGTTTTGATTTGCATTTCTCTTATAGCTAATGATGTAGAGCATTTTCTCATATATTTATGGGATTTCTGGACTTCACTGGAGAGAAGTTCCTTTTGAGTTCTTTAGCCCTTTTATCGATTGGATTATTTGTGAGTTTGGACTTTAGTTTCTTTAGTTCCCTATATATTCTGGATATTAGCCCGCTGTCTGAGGTGTAGCAGGCAAAAATTTTCTCCCATTCTGTAGGTTCTCTCTTGATGCTCTTGACTAGATCTTTAGTTGTGCAGAAGCTTTTTAGTTTAATTGCATCCCATTCATTTAATTTTGATTTTACAGCATGCGCCATAGGAGTTTTGTTAAGGAAGAAGCTGCCGACTCCCATAAGGTGTAGTGTTGACCCGACTTCTTTTTCTAGCAAATTTAAAGTTGTAGGCTTAATATCCAGATCTTTGATCCATTTTGATTAAATTTTTGTGCAGGGCGAAAGATAAGGATCCAGCTTCAGTTGTCTACAAATGGCTGTCCAGTTTGTCCAACACCATTTGTTGAACAGGCTATTTGTTTCTTCCACACTATACTTTTGCCTCCTTTATCAAATATCAAATAATTAAAGATATGGTGGTTTGCCTCAGGATCTTCCATTCGGTTCCACTGGTCTTCGGTTCTGTTTTGATACCAATACCATGCTGTTTTTGCTACTACAGCTCTATAATACAATTTCAGGTCAGGGATTGAGATAGCCCCTATTTCTTCTTTTCTATAGAGTAGTGTTTTGGCTAGTCTGGGTCTCCTGTTGTTCCATATGAACTTGAGAATTGCTTTATCTATATCTCTGAAGAATGCCATAGGTATCTTGATGGGGATTGCATTGAATCTGTAAAGGGCTTTGGGTAGAATGGCCATCTTTATTATATTGATTCTGCCTAACCATGAGCATGGAATGTTTTTCCATCTGCTCAGGTCTTCTGTAATTTCTTTTTTTAGTGTTTAATAATTTCCTTTGAATAGGTCTTTAATATCCTTTGTAAGGTTAATGCCCATGTAAGAAATTGACTTAAAACCAGAGTATATCCAATAGCTTTCCCTTTCATTATCTTTTACATTCTTTTCTTGTTTCCTTAGCATACCAAGTTTGTAATGCACAGCCAAAACTTTGCCAACTCTCCAAATCCCTAGTGTTAGTAAATTTGTATGAGATTTATTTTCTTGGAAATGTTAAAAATAAATGTTAGCAACAGAGAATTTGTCCTCTGCAATATGTTTACATTTATATCCCACCTGCTTAGAATTTTTTTTTTAGTGGAAGCTGCCTTTTCTTACTAACAATTTTAGTCAGTGTCTAAAATTTGTATTGGCAGGATTAATTGCAAAGAGAATTGTCTCAATGGGTTTGGTATAGCTAAGTTACAACTTGATGTTACTTCTGTAATACTTCACTGTTTGAAATGGAATTGTGCATGCCTTTCCAAACGTGGTGGTACAATATTTCACCAGTTAAAAATTCATTTGGACTTTTGTAAGATATACTGTAGTAGAAAATAAACAGTATAAGGCATTAAATTTTATTATCTCCTATGTTAATGTAATGGTTGTTGCAGATCACCAGAAAGGAAGTTAATCAGAAGTTGGTATTGTAATTTTGTACATCCTTGTCTTACATTACTCTGGGTGACTATTTCAGGCAAAATACTTATACTGTACTTGGAAAAGCTTAAGTACAAATGATCCAATAAAAGGCTTAGCAGTATATAAAATGGGAAGATTTGTAATCTTCTTCTTGGTGTAATTTGAAGGATGCTAAAATTAATGGAGTCATAAAATGTCGAAAAGTTATGGTCATAGGATGTCTTACATGAACGATCAGGCCTGGGTAAAACGCTGCACTGACTTAGACAGCCAATGAATGATTGTGTAGTGATAGAAGATGAAAGGTATGGTGATGGAGGAAGTAGATTAGAACTGAGTATGAATAGGGCCTGCTGTATAATTTTGCACAAGTTTGTGACTTTATCATTTGCTTTTATTAAGAACCAGGGAATGAGCAGTGATATCCTAGATTCTACTAAGCACCAAGGCTAATCTCAGAAGAGACAGCTTTAAACATTGAAAATGGTTATAACAGACACTTAATGTTTTGATTGCTGTTCACAAAAAGTAGATCTATGTCAAATGGATAAATCAAATGGTTCATAGAAGAGTCAAGGAGAAAAAAATGAATGAAAAGGTATTTTGTTCTAGAGGGCAGTGATGGTAATTTTTTTCTGTCTTCATTGGATTACCTTTTCTTCTACCTTGCTACGTACTTGGAAAATGAGTGCCTGGAATATTATTTAGACTTTAATAAGCAAAAACTTAATCACAAATAAAGATTATTAAGCACATTCCCTGTGTCAGCAATGTTTTAGATCCTGGTACTATTTTTATGCTTTTAGGTAGCTTACATTTTTTTAATTTGTTTGACATAGTCTTACATATTGGAGGGAATCACTGTTGCATATTCATGCACACATGGATATTGACATAGTAAGTTAAGGCTGATGCTAGTCCAGGATCTCCCCTGCCTTCATCCATTCCCTGATCTCATGTCTACTATGTGATACCCCTGTGCTATAATAGGAAATGAGTATATACGTGTATATTAATTTTTGAAATTTCTGAGTTTCTCTGTCTGCCTGTGTATAATTAGGCTTCTCATGGGAGTTGAGTGTTCCCAGTTTTATTGATAACCCCCCTCCCTCTTATCCCTCTCTCCTCTTGCTGCCTAACTCCCTTCTCCCCCTACCTTCATAGTTATGATTCTCCCAGCTAGGTAGCTGACAATCTCATTGGGGATGAGGGGAAAGGGAAAGACAGAGAAATAGGGAAGGAAAAGAGGAGTGTGAGAGTGACAGGAAGATATATAAATCCTGCTAGGTGTTGATAAAGTTAGGGAATAGATAACAGTGAAGGTCTTTTATACAGTATAGTCAGGTTACGCCTCTTAATAAACTGACATTTGAACTGAGACCTTAATGAAGTGAGGAAGGTGTCCAAGTGGTTATCTGGGGAGAGTATTCCAGAGGGAATGAAGAGTTAGATATTGCACATGATTTGGTTACCATAATACTCCAGCATCAGTTTGCCAACAAGCTGCATTGAGTGTCTACGACCTTTCCCAGTATAACCCACTATTCTGTCTTCTTGGAGAAACTGCAATGGTTTACCTCTTTATTGTTTATTTTTAAAAAGTAATCTCCCTTATTTACTGAGTATCAACAAAGGTCCTAAACAGTGGTCATCTAATTTGTATCTAACAACAAATCTGCAAAGCAGGCTTTACTATTTCTGTTTTAAAGATGAACAAACTGAGATCCTCGTAGCTCACATAATTTGGTAGCAGGGGCAGATCTGCCACTGAATGGAGGTTTTTCTAAGTCTGTAGCCCATTTTGCTAGACTGTGTGATCTCTTAATATTAATTTGACTTACTTCTGTTTCACAACTTTGCTTTCAGTTAAGAGCTAATGTGTCTAATAAACAAATCATGTTAATAGGTTAATATTTTTTAAATTTAATATTTTATTACTATATACTTGTAGATTCAAGTACATAACAGAGGGACATCGTCAGTGTTCTCTGCGTTATTTCCTCTGATGATAGAATCTTGCATAACTATATAGTGTAATTGAAAGGGTGAGAATTGAGATGATTCTTAAATATTGCATAAAATTATAGCATATTTGGATTAAACATCAACATAACCCAATGATCTTGCTAAGATTTCTCCAGTTTTACTTGCTTGTATGTGTGTCTATTTAGTTATATGCAATTTTATTTCAAGTATAGATTTGTTACATTACACACTGTCAAGATACACAATGGTTCTACCACCACATAAATCCATTGTGTTGTTCTTTTACAACTGCCTTATATCTCGCCACCACTAAACACCTTGCGTTCTTTTCTAAAATTTATTTTTTAATAGTGCATTATAGTTTTACATAATGATGGGGTTAGTTGTCACATATTCCTAGATGCTCACAAATCAGCAATACAATTTGTTCATTATCCCTCCCCCCACACCCATCCCTTAACCTCCCTCCTCTCATCCCGATTTCTTGGCTTTCTTCATGGTCCTATATTTTTCCTAAAAAACCCAAATACAGTGATGTAATTCTTGTACCTATGAAGAACATTTATATATATATGACTATAGTATAATACAGTGACATACTTATCAATGCTTGGGATGTACCTTGCTTTATTTCAGTTCCAACATTTCCCCTTCTCCTCCCTTCCTGTCATCCCTTGTTATTCTTCAAAATATTTGACAATAGGATTAAACATTTATGTTTTTGTACAGGTATGCAGCATTACTTGTTAAAATATCTTATGAAGTATCTTGCAGCTGTATCTCATAAATATTAACATTTTGCATTTTTGTTCTATGGATCTAATACATGAATTTGTCTACCTTACTCCCAAGCCTGGGTTTAGGTCCAGCCTCCACAAATGAGGGATACCATTTGGCCCTTGATTCTCTGGATTTGGTTAACTTAACTCAGCATGGTTTCTTCCATTGCCATCCATTTACCTTCAATAGCTAAGATACCATTGTTTCTAATAGCTGAGTAGAACTTCATTGTGTGTGTGTTTGTGTATATATATACACACCTGAATTGGTTCCATAATTTATCTGTTGTAAATTGAGCAGATATGAACATGGATATTGCTGTGTCACTGTAATGTGCTGTTTCTAACTCCTCTGGGAAAATACCCAGAAGAAGGATAGCTGGGTCATATGGTGGATCCAACCCTAATTTTTTGAGGAGTCTCCACACTGCTTTCCAGAGCATCTGGACCAGTCTGCAATTCCCCCAACAGTGTGCTAGTGTTGCTATCTCCCCACAACCCTTCCAGCATTTGTTATCATTTGTATTCTTCATCTTTGCCAGTCTGACTGGAGTGAGGTGAAATCTTAAGGTAGTTTTGATTTGCATTTCTCTAATTGCTAGTGATTTAGAACACTTCCTCCTGTATTCATTGCTTACTCAATGTCCTCTGTTGAGAAGTTTCTGTTTATCTCTCTGGCCCATTTATTGATTGCATTATTTGTATTTTTGTTCTTGAGTTTTTTGAGCTCTTTGTAAATTTTGGATATTAGTCCCCTGTCAGAGGGATTATAGGCCATGATTCTCTCCCATTCTGTAGGTTGTTTTTGACATTTCTGACGATTTTCTTGGCTGTACGGAAACTTTTTAGTTTAATGGCATCCCACTCATTGATTTTTGACTGTAATTCTTTCACTTTAGAAGTCTTGTTGAAGAAGTCGTTGCCTACTCCCATATGCTGGAGTGTTGGTCCTAATTTTTCTTCTAGCAGTTGTATGGTAGCTGGTTTAATTCCTAATTCTTTGATCCATTTAGATTTGATTTTTGTGCAAGGTGAGAGATAAGTATCCAATTTCAATTTTCTGCAAATGGCTGTCCAGTTTTTGCAGCACCATTTTTTGAATAGGCTGTCTTTCCTCCATGTTATACTTCAACTCTCTGTGTCAAAGATCAGATGTTTAAAGATTTGTGGGTTTGTCTCAGGGTCTTCTATTCTATTCCATTGGTCTTCATTCCTATTTTGATACCAGTACCATGCTGTTTTTAATACTACAGCAGTAGAGTATAATTTTAGATCTGGTATTGCAAAACCACCTGTTTTGTCTTTCTTGCTTAGTAATATTTTGGCTATTCTGGGTTTATTGTTGTTCCATATGAATTTGAGAATTGTTTTTTCCATATCTGCAAAGAATGCCATTGGAATCTTGATGGGGATTGCATCGATTCTGTATAGTGATTTTGACAGAATGGCCATTTTAATTATATTAATTGTGCCTAAGCAAGAACATGGAACATCCTTCCCTCTTCTTAGGTCTTCTGCAATTTCTGTTTTCAGTGCTTGATAATTTTCCTTGTATAGGTCTTTTACTTCTCTTGTTAGATTAATTCCCAAGTATTTTATTCTTTGAGAGAATATTGTGAATGGGACCAATTTCCTAATTTCTTCTTCTGCCCTAATATTGTTGGCATATAGGAAAGGTGTTGATTTATGGGTGTTGGTCTTATAGCCTGCTACTTTGCCAAATCTGTTTTTTAACTCTAGCAGTTTTCTGGTGGAGTTTTTTGGATCTACCAGATACAGGATCATGTCATCAGCAAAAAGGGATAGTTTGAATTCCTCCCTTCCTATTCTTATGCCTTTGATTTCCTCTTCTCAGCTGATTGCTCCAGCCAGGGTCTTGAGGTGTATTTTGAATAAACGTAGTGAAAGTGGGCAGTCTTGTCTTGTTCCTGAGCTCAGTGGAAATGCTTTCAACCTTTCTACATTTAGTACTATACTAGCTGAGCATTTGGCATATATGGTCTTTACAAAGTTAAGTTTCTTTCATTCCTGTTTTCTCTAGAGTTTTGAGCATAAATGGGTGCTGGATTTTATTGAAGGCCTTTTCTGCATCTATTGAGATGATCGTATGGTTTTTGTCCTTGATTCTGTTTAAGTGATGAATCACATTTTATGATTTATGTTGAACCAGCCTTGCATCCCTGGAATGAAGCCCACTTGATCAAGGTGAATGATTTTCTTGATATTGTTTTGAATGCAGTTTGCAAGAACCTTATTAAGGATTTTGCATCCATATTCATGAGGGATATTTGTCTGTAGTTTTCTTTTTTCAATGTTTCTTTGTTGGCTTTTGGTATCAGAGTTATGGTTGCTTCATAAAAAGTGTTTTGGAGAAGTCTCTCTTTTTCAGTTTCTTGGAATAGCTTAATATGGATAGGTGTTAGCTCTTCTTCGAAGGTGTAAAGCTCTGGAGAGAATCCATCAGGTCCTGGGCTTTTCTTCTTTTGAAGACTTTTAATTTCTGTATGAATTTCAGTGCCTATTATTGGACTGTTTATGATTTCAGTGTCATGCTGTGTCAATTTGAGGATGTTGTATGTGTTGAGAAATTTGTCCTTGTCATTCAGATTATCTGATTTAGAGGAGTATAGTTTTTCAAAATATGATCAGATAATCTGTTTGATTTCAATGGGATCAGTGGTGATCACCCCCTTTTTGTTGGTGATTTTATTGATTTTTTTGATTCTCTCCTTTCTTTAGTTAGATTAAGTAGGGGTCTGTCAATTTTATTTATTTTTTCGAAGAACCAACTCTGTTTTGTCAGTTATGTTTATTGTTTTTTGTTATCAATTTCTTTGATTTCAGCTTTGATCTTAATTATTTCTTGTCTTCTGGCTTTGGGATTAGACTGTTATTCCTTTTGTAGAGATCTGAGTGGGAGCATAAGCTTATTTGTTAGGGATCTCTCCTGAATCTTTTTTTTTTTTTTTTTTAGTTTTTCATGTGACTTTCATTGTTACAACAGTTCATTGCGTTCCTGGGTTTGAACTCCTGCCCTTGTGCACGATAACCACTGAACCAAAGCTCCAGCTCATTTCCTGATTCTTAGTGTCCACATTAAGTGCAATAATTTTCCCCTTTAGAATGCTTTCATGCTGTCCCAGAGGTTTCGATATGTTATGTCTTCATTCTCATTCTCTTCCAAGAGTTCCTTAATTACTGTTCTCATGTCTTCTTGATTCCATTCTTCATTTAATAAGATGTTATTCAATCTCCATGTATATGTGTGCTTTGTGCTATGGTTTTTGCTATAATTATTATGGTCATGTCACCATGGTCTGATAGGACACATAGAACAATATCTACTTTTTTATATTTGCTGAGATTTCCTTTGTGAACTAGAATATGATCTATTTTGGAGAAGGATCCATGTGCTGTTGAGAAGAAGGTATACTCTGCCAATTTGGAGTGCAATATTCTGTAGATGTCTGTTAAGTCTGTTTGATTTATGGTGTTGTTTAGACTGGAGATCTTTTTATTTTTTATTTATTTATTTATTTATTTTTTGCTTTAACAATCTGTCTGTTGGTGATAGAAGAGTGTTAAAATTTCCCTGTACTGTTGTGTTGAGGTTCACAAGGTGATGGTGTTTTATATCTTGGAGTAACTTTTCCACATATTTGGGGGCATTGGTTTTGGAGAGTATCTTTTTAGTATGGTTATTTCTTCCTATTCTATTATTCCCTTTACTAGGATGTAGTGGCCTTCTTTATCTTTTGATTAATTATGTTTGGCATCCACTTTGTTGGATATAATAATTGCAACTCCAGCTTACTTTCTTGGGCTGCGTGCCTGATAGATTTTTTCTTATCATTTCACCCTTAATCTGTGGGTGTTATTGGCTGTAAGGTGGGTTCCTGTAAGCAGCATATTGTTGAATTTTGTTTTTTGATACAATCTTCTAGTCTGTGTCTTTTGATTGGTGCATTGAGACCATTCAGTGTTAGAATAGTTATGTGGTTGTGGTTCAAATTCCTTGTGTTTTATTAGTAAGTTCTGTGCTGTCTTAGTTGTCTATTGATAGCATGTTTTTATTGAATTTCCTCTGTTTGTGTGTTTTGAGGAATGTTAGCTTGTTCTTCTATCTGGAGTTTATCTTTGAGAATTCTTTGTAATGGTATCTTTCTGTTCATGAATCCTGCAAGTTATTTCTTATGATGAAAAGTTCTTATTTCCTCCTCAAATTTGAAGCTGAGTTTTCTGGGTATAGTGTCCTTGACTGCATGTTGTCTTCATTCAGGTGTTGAAAGATCTCCTTCCACGATCTTCTCACTTCCAGAGTCTGAACTGAAAAGTCAGATGTGATTCTGATTGGTTTGCCTCTGAATGTGATTTGTCCTTTCTCCCTTGCCACTTTCAGTATTCTTTCCTTGATTTCCCTGTTGTACATTTTGCATATGATGTGTCTTGGTGAGCTTCTTATTTGATTTGGGCTGTTGGGTGTCCTATAAGCTTCCTGTATGAGCATATCTGACTCTGTTTTTATATGGGCAAATTTTTCTTTAGCAATTTCCTTGAGAATGTTCCATATCCCATTTATTTGTGTTTTAATTTATTCCTGTATCCCAATTACTCTTAAATTGTTTCTTCTCATTTCATCCCACACATTTTGAAACTTCTGTTTGTGTTCTGTGAGTTTTTTTTTTCCTTTTTTTGTCATCCACTTGCTCAGGCTTGCTCAGCCTGTCCTCATTGCCAGAAGTTCTTTCTTCAAATATCTGAGGTTCTGTTTTCTATAGAAGTTAGTCTATTATTAAATTCTTCCATGATTCCTCTCATGTCCTTGATTGCAGATTTTAGCTCTGTTACTTCCTTTTCAAGTATATCTATTTCTTTGATAGCAGAGTTTTTCATCTCTTGAGTTTTCTCACTTAGTACCTTCATTATATCTTTTAGTTTGGTGTTCCTTTTAGTAATCAGATCATTGATAATATTTTCAAAGTTTTCATCTTGACCCCTATCCATGGTGTCCTTTTTGGGGGAGTTTTGGGTTTGAGGTGAACCTCTCCTTGTTTGATTCTTCATTTTTGAAGAGCTTCTTGTGGATCTCTGAATTGAGATTTCCTGAGGGGAAGTAGGTAGTTCCTCAGGTGGTTTTTCCTTGAAAGGCTAAGGGTCAGATCAGCCACCAACTCTTTGATTATTACCTTCTTCCATATACTATTTCTACCTAGGTTGTCATGTTGCTCCTCTTTTGGCTCCAGGGTCAAGGATGTAGATCTGAACATACTGGAATGGGGCGTCAGATAGGCAGTACTGTTCTAAGCAGAAAACTACCCATTTGTTCCTTGGTAGGGGCTGCTCCGAATGGGAGTCTTACTGATTTTGTCCTGAGTGCTTTCTGGTGGGACTCAAACAGGCCCCAACCAGAATGTGGGATGTCAGGTAGGTGGGGCTGCTCTAGAATAGGAACCTCCCCTGCTTGGTCCTGAGAAGGGCTGCTCTGGACAGGGGTCCTACTGGTTGTATCCTGACCACCTTCCAGTGGAACTCTACACCTTGCATTCTTAGCCCCTGACAATCCTAATTTGTTTATTTATATAATGTTGTCACTTCAAAATATTATATAAGTATAATCACGCAGTATGTAACATTTGGGCTTATTTTTTCCACCTACTCATTCTAATTTTCTAGAGATTGTTTCAAGTTGCATTTATCAACATACCAGTCCTTTTTATTTCTGTGTAGCATTTATAATGTGGATGTACCATAGCTTGATTAACCACTCAATAGGTTAATATTTTACTCTTCACAAGAAATTTGTGTACTTTAGTAAGGGCTACCTGTAGATAGTGTCCTGACTTAAGATAGGAGTTGAAAACAAGAGTTGTTTTAGACTATAGGACTTTTGAGGAAGGCATGTTATTGTTACTCTTTGGCTATACCATGTTAAGTACGTGATGGTGAAAAAATCTTTCATGCTTTATCTAATTTGCAGTGTTTCAAGTGATGCTACCATGGTATTTCCTATACCTGGGTGAGATACTGTGTTTGCAGGAGAAAAAACATTTTCTTGCACATTGTCTCAAATTTATAAGAAGGGTTGCTATGTGAGCAAGCACGGTCCAGTTTCCCATAAGGGAAACACAGACAGTAATAAGAAATATGCTTACATTTTATATTCTGTTGATGAATCTCAAATGGTTTTGCTCTTGGCTATATATATATATATGTATGTATTTTCCCTATGTGTTGCTTGGCCTTAACTTGCTTTCTAGGTCTCAATTGCTAATCTTTTGCTGCATTTGATTCAAGGTGCCCAGTTTACCTCACTGATTTACTCCTGTCCTTAAGAACCACTTGTAGTACTTGCCTCAAGTTTCTTTTTCTTATTTTCCAACCACCACATCAGAAGCCCGTTGATATCTGTACTCTGGCTGGTCAGTGTTTAAAGTGGAAGTCTGTGTAGTGCTGTCCTATATCTGAATGAAATGTATTTACCTTTTAATTTAATACCCTGGGTTTTAGAAGAGGAAAGTGAATAACTCTCACTTCATTTTCCCCATTAATTCAGTTAGGTCCTATTGAACATTTATATTGTTCAGTGCATCATGCTGGATATTGTGATGGCCACAAAGATGAGCTATCCTCCAAGGAACTTGTTGGTTCTAATAGCAAAGAAAAGATAATCTATTACTCTATGCAAGATGCCAATAAGACCAATAGAAACCTGAGAATATTGTGATTTGTCAAACGTATTTTTAATAATATTAATTTAATGGCTGTATCATCCTCTATAATTTATGGAATGCATTCACAGTTTATATAAATATTGTTATTTAATGTTTGTGATTCTTGTCTGTAGAGTATGGTTCTTGTCTGCAGAAGGTTAGACATGTGGAGAGAGTTCAAATTCAAAGCTTTGAGTTCAGCATTCATGAAATTTTACCAAAAGGCTTTGTACTCTTATTTTTTGTTGTAGAAAATATTTTGTGTTTTTAACTTTATCCAAGGTTACAAAGACTACCTTGTGAATGTGTGCTAAAGAATGATGAATTCAGAAGTCAATTTCAATAATTTAATTTTCCTTTAAGATAATAATTCTCAAAATAAATATTTTTTTTATCCTATAAAAGATGTGAATTAAATTTCTCTCCATGGGTATAATTTTGAATTATGTTGATTGGAGAATAAATCAGGAGAACTGCATATGAGTATATGAATGTTTAAATAATTATCGTTAATTTAAGTGTTCTTAAGAGAGCTTTAGCTGCTCAAGTGAGCATTTGCTTAATTTATATTGAATTAAAAATGATCTATGGGAGAAACAAATTCTGATGTACAACTCGAATTTCAAGAAAATGGGGGGAATTAGAGTTGTTATGTTGCAAAAATTTAATATTATAAGGATAGAATTTTGAGCCACACGAATGCAGATATTCCTGAATACTAGCTTGGTACAAAATTACAATGTCAAATGGTATTCTAGAAGTGCAGAAAACTTTCCTCCAAAGGGTGTTTTTTTTTTCCTTTGTCACAGAGCTGTATAAAATGTTCATTTCTTGATTTCAAATTTAGAAACATCTAGGAAATACCCTTAATGAAAATTTTGTATAGAATATAATGAAACATTTCAAGCTTTGCTCACCTTCTCATAAGGGAAGGGGGTTATATAATGGCCATATGAGTAACTTGAAATAGGTGCCAAAACAACCTCTTTGTTTTAGAAATGCATTTTTGGAGACTGCATAAATAAAGCAATATATGGTATATCTATTTTTTCTCTGATGGGAATCATATAGACATGGTTTAAATCTTAAAATCATCCTGTCTGATTTGGCACCACTATTTTAATGCGAAAAATACCACTAGAAGTGGTAATGGAGAGGGTAATCTCTGGAAAAGGGCTGAGAGAAATAAACTGTGACTGTCACAAATGTAAGTAGGATCTTTTGTATTGGCTCTCTGCCATAATTACACCTTGAATACTAACATCAGAAAGAGTGCAAAACTCTCTGATTACCAAGTAGGTGAGTTCAGGCAGCCAATGCAAAACAAGCTATGGAAAAATTTAGCTGAAAACCTTAGGAATAGTCATATACAAGATTGCAAAAATTTATAAGGGCTGATCTTCCAGGGAATGTGGATTTGGGAAAGGAATTTAAATCAAACATCTGGATTTCAGGAAGCAGAAATACTGGGCAAAGAAAAGTTAATGTAGCTGGCCTGTGTCTGTCTTGAAAAGGCTTGGTTGCAAGGTCAGACCTTGGTCAGTCAGCGTTCCTTGACTGATAAGAATACTTTGTTGTGTCTAAATTATTTGCATAAACAATATGGCTTATGATGAACACTTTCTTTTACTGTGAGACTCTGAAATTTTGGTATGTGCTAAGCAGAGGTAGCTTAACTGACCAGCTCTCAGTTAAAACTTTGGACATCAAGTCTCTAGTGGAATTCCATTGTAGTGAACATTTCACAGGTCGCAATTCAATGTTAGAGGGATTATATAGCTCGATGTGACTGTAGGTACCAGGCTATAGGAGGTTGGTTGCTATTTTTTCCATGTTCTGCCCCTTACAACCTTCCCTTCACTGACTTTTCTCTGTATCCTTTACCCTTATACATAGTAGCTGTGAGATCTAACAAATCTAAACATTTGTTAGATCTGAACCTGGGAGTGGACTTTGGGACTCCTGGTACAGATCACAAAAAGAATAGGTTTACAGATGAAAAGAGAGTTATAATGTAAGGTGTAGCAAATTCTGGAAATTAAACCATGGAAAAGTTTGGAATAGTTCTTTACTACTGTTTAAACTCTTTCTTTGTTTCTTTTTTGATAGAGAGGGATAGTGAGAGAAAGAGAGAGAGAGAGAGAGAGAAAGCTAGAATCAATTTTTATTTAGCTTTTCATGCAGCTTTTCTTGCTCTGACACTTTGTTGTGTATGTGGTGCTGGGGTCCGAACCTGCATACTTGTGCATGCCAGGCAAGCGCGGTAACCATAGAGTTCCAGCCCCTATTTAAACTCTTGTCAACTTTGTCCAGAAACTAATTGGTATGAACTGAGGTCCTTCTAACGTAAGAGCAGTAAAATCAGATTAAAGCAGTTGAGGCCTTTGTATTCTCTTCCTACCTTCAACATAAACTTAATCTGTTGAATTTAAACTGGTAGAGCACAGTGAATAACCTGTTAATGGAAAATACTTAAATAGATATTTGGTGGAAAACTCCTAGAATTAGCAGTGTAGACAGATAGGAGAAGATCCCTGTCTTAGAGACCATTTTATGTTTCTATAACTTGTTGCTATTTCTGAGTTTAAATGGTTTTTAAAGAAAAGTTTATTTATCACAGATTATGGTGGTACCAGAGTTTAGTGACAGCATTTGCTTAGCATCTGGTGAGGGCCTCATAGTGGATGTTATAGTACAACAGGAGCACATGTCAGAATAGCCTGCAGGTGTGTGCCGAAGATGCCAAACATGAGGAGCAACCTGTTTTATAATACCCTATTCTCTCAATAATAAATCTTGTCCCATGTTGGGGGGCTGAAGTGTTCTGGAGCCGACAGTAGGCGGAACGACCCGATTTAGCTGGACGTTCTGCTCGGAAGGGGCCAAGCAGGACGGACGGCGGCCGGGAAAGGAAACTAAGACACACGTGGATGGCGGCTTGAAACTATCCTACTTTATTCTTCCCGCACATCAGTAGATATATCGAGAACAGGCTACTAAGGAACCAATAGTGAATTGGTAAGCTAGCTTATTTCAGCCAATGAGGGACTATCATGCTGGTGGCGTCAGGGACTATCATTGACCGGGAAGATGGGAGGAGAAAGACAGAAAGCGGCG
>PVKS010005568.1:41237-84389 GCA_004027875.1 Aplodontia rufa | reverse complement strand
TTGCAATGTCCAGAATATATACACATTCTTATACACATTTTATATTGTCTTGTTAAAATCTTGTAAGGTTGCTCAAAAATAAAAAAATTTAAAAAAAAAGAAGTGACACCTAGAATATGAGAAATAAAATAGTAATTTACTTTATAATTCTGCCCTAAAGCTGGATATCTGAGAATAAAAGTCTCACTATTCCTCAAGTATTAATAGAGTATAAACAGTTAATCCACATACCCTAATCATTAATAAATAGCAAACATCATGTGAAAATAAGCAATGGATGCCGATGAAGTATTACTGCACTCCAAGGAAAGGGAATATCCTGAAAAACGAAGGAAAGAACCAACTACCTAGGGTAATGACCCTTTTGAAAAATTCAATGGAAAAAAATAATCAGAAGAATGTTTGGTATTGTTAATACAAAAGATAAACGTTCTCTTTTCTATCAAAGTTTGTAACGCAATAATAAGCATACCTACTGTAACAAGTTCAAAGCCATCTAAAGTCAGGGAATCATGAAGTTAGGAGGAAGGCATGTTTAAAACTCCCTAACACATGCTACCTTACATCTGTAAGCACCTCCCACTTATGGTAATTGCCTAACCCTTTCTGGTACCTGCCTCATCTTATATTAGCCAATGGTGTAGACTGTAACCCAGAACTCCAATTGGAGTGACTGTCAGGATTACATTAGGCTGGGAATAAATGCCCATGGATTCTATGTTGTGTGTGTGTTGTGCCCGCATGCACATGTGTGTGTTTGTGTGTGTGTGTGTGTGTGTGTGTGTGTGTGTACTTCTGTATCCTCTATGGAAGCCCACCCTCCTACAAGAGTAAAGGCTATTTGCCCACCGCTGTCCAAACATGTGTTTGTTTTATTGCATATCTGGTATTTCTAGCAATGTTCAAGTGAAAAAAAGATTTCTATAAATCTGTAGGAAATGCTGAGAGAAAAGGACAGTCTAGAATATACATAAAACAGCTTGAGGTTAAAATACTGAATGATATTTCAGAAATTACATAAAAAATAAATGCACATTAACTGCAAACATATTTGCAGAATTATAATCTATACTGTTGGAAGTAGAGCAGATGTAAATAAGTGATATGGAAGAAAAACTTGAAAACTTTTACAGTTATGTAAAGAAAAAATAGATGAAGAAAGTGACAGAAAAAATCATAATTATAAAAATAAAATTATGTACACTTAATTAATATTCCTAAACATAAAATCAGATTAAATACAATTAAAGCATATCCAATAAAGTATACTGGCAGTAGAAAAATATATATAAAAGAATTGTGTGAAGATCAAAAGATTTCAAAACATCCTAAGAAACATCAATTAATAGAGAACCATACCCATATATATTTTCACATTATTGATTTCAAAGCTTGAAGGAAATTTTTAATAAGCAACCATTCAGAAGAGAAAGAAAAAGAAGTCTATATTAGAACCAAATAAGGTAAAACCAGACTTTCTTTGTGCAACACTAAATATCCAAACACAGCAAAGCAATGCCTGCAGGTTTGAAAGCTAATTAGGATATAAATTTTTATACCCAGCTGATACGTATCAAGTTCTTTCTATATGCTATCTTCTCAATGTTTTATGTATGTTAGTTTGATTGGGCTCATACTGATCCGTAAGAAAATTTGAAATATGTAAAATGCAAAACTGTCAAGTTTACTTAGAGTGACACAGTAAAAGATGACACCAGAATTTGAAATGACTTCTCCTTGTTATGATCACCTGAGACCTTTACTTGCCACACAGCAAGTAAAACCTTAGAAAATACAATCCACCTACCTTTCTAGAGAAATTAGTTGAAGATACATATCAAGCAACCAAGAAATAAAGCAAACAAAAGAATTCAATAATAGAGACACTAGGGCTGGCAGTAAGGGTATTAGTTCATTCACATGCAGAATTACTGAGTTGGATTATAAAAGTGAATTTACGCATGTGTGTGTGTTTATGTGCATGAACACATCATTTTAAATATAGGAAATATAGACAGACAAAACTTTGATACAAAAATGAATATAATTGAAGACACTTAAAAGCTAAATTCAGTATCCTTTAATAAAAAATATAATTTTCTGTATTTTACTCACCTCTAGATGTACGTAAATGCTGTATGTTCTGATCATTAATCATAGTTTTAGTAATCTATTATAGAATTGTGCCTTTAGCCACACACTTTAAGATTTCTAGTTAGCAGCCATTAATAAAAAAAAAATAGAAAAAAACTGGAAGGGTAAGTTCTCCCCTAAACACACACACACACACACACACACACATACACACACACACGGCAGTATTGAGCAAGATTTTAAGTGCTACAGCCATTTATATAACTTTATTAGAAAAAAATGAGGGCTAGGAACAAGATAGTTGCTACTTCTATACAAACTAACAAAAGGTACCTCCTCACAGCAAAGGTATTAGGAAAATATATAAAGTATAGTGGATGAATCAGAAAAAAATTTCCCCTTCTTAACTCAGGAGTAATTAGAAACAGCCTCCTCCCTCTAATGAAATGCACTCCCAAAGTTGGGTGCTTGAATTGGCAAGAGACCAGTGCCTTTGTACAAAACAAAAAACATTACTTCCTCTGGCCAGAGAAGCCTCTTGTCTGAGTACGTGTCTTGGCTTGAGGAGCCTGAGCTAGATATTGGCACTCCCTTGCCCCTCAGATGTGCACTTTTATACAGTCCTCACACTGCACAACCGTTTAGTGACCCTGTCTTGGAATATTAGCACACATGTGAATCCTAACCCACTTGATGAGCTACACCCACTTCTGATCAGTGATACTTATTCTACATTTTGAAATTATCTGTATATATAGGTAATTTCATAACCACAGATCATTTCAACATATTAATTATGAAAAGTAACAGAAAATCCTAGATTTCAAAATTTTTTTTTCTGTGTAGTGACCATTAATCTGAAAGTGTTGCATGGCAATTGTCTAGAAAAAACTCAGACACCTTTTAATACCTACTAAGAGACCATTTTCTCCTGCTGAGCATTAGAATCTCAAGATAATGTGTCTGCCTTTTTTTCCTTAACAGCTTAATTGCACTGAATAAATAAGTAATCAATTCACATTTATCTATTAAAATTTATCTTATTAAAATAAGATGTTCTATTAACTAAAATACAATCTTAATGATAGAAACAGGTAAGTTAAAGTTTGCAAAATGATTTGTCCCTAAAGAGCACACTGAAATTACCACATAAGAAAAGAGACAAGCTGGAAAATTATGTCACACGTGTGTAATTCCATCTACTAGGGAGGCTGAGGTAAAAGATCACATGTTGTAGGTCAACCTGGACAACTTAGCAAGACTCTCTTTCAAAATAAAAATTTTAAAAGGGCCAGGGATATAGTTCAGTGGTAGAGCACTTGCTCAGCATGCATGGGGCCTTGGATCCAATCCCCAGTATGAAGAGGGGAAAAAAATAATGAAAATATCGACAAAAGAACAAATATAGTAAGTATATAACAAGGTTTGAACACTGTGGCAAACTCGAATATTCTAATACTATATGAGCTGACATGTTTTGCATATTATATCAAGGTATTTATATGTTCCTATCTAGTATTGGTGATGATAAAGGATAACGGAAGCAAACTCTTAAATAATATTTGTGGGAGGGAAAAAAGTGGATTCCGCAGTTGTGGAAGACAAATTTGGCAAAATGAATAGAAATTTTTCATGCAACAATGCTATAATCCTTTTATTCCACTTTATGCTTAGGATTTTTAATAGGAGAAATTAGAAACAAATATCCATTAACAGACTTGTTAAATAAATTATAGTCACTTAATGAATAAAGCATAGATCTCTGCTGCAGAAAAAGTTAGAAAAACCAAGCTTTTAAGAATTGAAAAATTATAAAACCATATATTCATAAGATCAGAGGCCAGGAGAAAGAAAAAATTAACCAAAAAACAAAGTTATTTATGTGGTTGCATTACTTTTTGTCTTCCCAACAGGACATGAGAGTTTGTCTTTCACTCTTCTCCTTCCCAACATGACACAGTAACCAGTTAAAAGTGTTAATTGATTTAATAAACTAAAAAATGTATATCATCACAGTTCTGAGCGTATCAGGAAATTTATGCAAATGTGTGTGCACCCTGCACATGGTGTTGACAGCTGTCGTCTGCTAAGGTGGGGAAGAGTCTTGGAGCAACAGACTTAAAGAGAAGTGAAATGAGGCAGGGGAGGGAAGGATCCATTGCAAGTCAGACTGTTATCAGGCCACAGACCCATGCAACACAAACTTCTAGAAAGGTCAAATGAAACCGCAGCATCTTGGGGCAGTGGACTGAAGTGAGAAGTGAGAGAGCAATTTACCTGCGGGCTCCTGGACCTGTCACTCATTGGCCAGAGTTCGCCTCTCCTGTTTCAGGATGTATCCCCCAGTTCCCCTGTGAGGACACTCACCAGTAAGGACATCCCCCCAGTGAGGACTTCACCAGGGTGTGTGTTCCTTGCAGGGCCAGAAGGTGTGCAGGAAGCCAGAGCTCCTTTGGCAGGCAAGCAGGCGGAAAGTTCCTCAGCAACCTGGGACAGAGGTCATGAAGGTGAGAAGCTCAGGTCTGTGCAGGGCCTGCTGATTTGGCGTCCTCAGTGCCCTGGGCAAGCTGCAGCTAAGGTGCAGTGGGTCCCCTGCCCCTCAAGGAGCGTATGGATTCCAATGTCCAACCCACCAATCACCATCAGACCTCCTCTGTATGGCTTTTGTCCATAATAAAAGAAAACCAGTGAGCTCCATTTCCATAAATTCAATGACTCTTCATTAGCTCTTGACAGAGATACTCCATTCCCTTGTATAGTTTTCTATTCCTGCTATTTATATCACCCCCATCAAGGTTCCAGGCCCTACTTCAACCTCTGTGGCAGCTCTTTCCCAGCCCTCTTCCCTGGCTGTTCTTTTTTATAGGACCGCAAAAAGTCAGAGGTCTTCTGCCTTTATCATGGGTCTTGCTTTCCTTCCACTAAACTCTCTCATGCTGGCTAACTTCATTCCCATGGCTTTATTCTATTTCTGTGTTACCAAATCCCATGGATATTTTTGTTAGAGACTTCTTGCCACTAGTCCATTAAAAATAATCATGTACTAATAATTTCACTCAGTTGTCTAACTAGTCATATCAACATGACCAGAATTTAATTCTAAATCTTTTCCCTCCCCATTCCCCGCAAAAATATTCCTTTCTCTCCAAGATGCTCATTCTCCATCCACCCATTTGCTCATCTAATGCAGAGATATTCTTAAAACATTTTTGCACCACAGTGATTACCAAGGCCTTTTGACTTTGCCTCCAAAATATATCATGAATACTACATCTTCCACCGGTGCTTTCACTACCATTACTCACCCATTCTACAGCAATTGCATCTTACCAGTCTCTCTACTTATTATTTGGATCCACAGTCCATCTTATCAATCCCAGCTTCAACAATGCATGCCACCCTCCAATTACTCAAAAATTCACAAGACTTCCCAGTCCAACCCTTTCCTGCTACCTGCTGTCCTTGCCTCCCACAGGTTTTTAGTGCAGTCTGTTCTCTTTGCTTGAAAATGCTTTCTCAGCTGACTCAGACTCATCCTACACAGCACTTACTTTGGAGGCGTCCTCTTACTTTCCACCCAATCTAAATTATATTTCACCATGTCACTTTCTCATCGTGACCTCTACTCTTTCTTCATTGCACTTATCCAAATTTAGAATTGCTCACTATGTTAAGTGAAATCAGTCAGGCACAAAAAGACAAATACCACATGTTCTTACTCATTTGTGGAAGCTTAAAAAAATTGATCTCAAAGAAGAAGAGGTGAAACAGTGTTTCCTAGAAACTGGGAAAAGTAAAGGGCAGTAGAAATGGAAAGAGGTTAGAAAACAAACACATAAATACAGTTAGATAGGAGTTATTAGTTCTGGTGTTCTATAACACAGTAGGTAACTATAGTTTGACAATTTATGATATGTTTTAAAATAACTAGAAGAGTCCAGCAGTTCCTGTCACACAGAAATGATAAAAGTTTGAGAAGATAGAAATGCCAATTCTGATTTATTATTATAAGTTGATTTGATCCTTATACACTGTATACCTGAATCAAATTTGTACTGTACCCCATAGATATGTACAATTATTATGTGTCAATTTAAAATAAACATTTAAAATATAGAGTATCATAATGGGAAAACAGTCTAATATCTGAAACTGTGCAACATCCTTCCCCCAGGAAACGTTGCTTTGTTGCACACCTATTGTGTGCAAAGCGCTGGAAACACAAAAGTAGTGACACTCTCCAAAACAAAGTCTGAGATTTAGCACAAAAAAAAAACTCACAAATAATCACAATGAAATATATGATTTTGCTGAGAAATGTAACAGATTCCATTATAAAAGAACTTAGAATTATTCGTTTATTAATATTAGTACATACTTATTTTACATCTAATTTAAATATTTAGAATATGTGATGCACTCATAGTTCATAAGTTGAAAGTTGTATTAAGGTCCACATGGAGAAGTCTTGTTATCATTCTAGTCTCCATCTGCTCTGATCCACTACCACTATTCATTTGTGCCACATAGCTCATTGTTCACTGTCACTTGTAAATGTGAAGTAAATGGGATTGTATTTTCTTATTTGGATCCCTATTTTTTAATAAAACCTAGCATTCTACATGTGCTATTCAATATTTCTAGACATATTTTATTCAGTTAAAACTGTATTTTAGGGAGTTGAGGTGGTGGCTCAGCAGTTATGGCACTTGCCTGGCATGCTTGAGGATACCAGCTCAGACCCCAGCATCACGTACACAAGGAAGTCTCAAAGCAACAAAAGCCACATGAAAAACGAAATAAAATTGATTTTCTCTCTCTCTCTCTCACTGTCCCTCTTTCTCTTAAAAAAAAAACTATATTCTAGAAATTGGCCCTCAATAGTGTATCTTTTTCATTCTTTTTCACAGTTGCATAGTGCTACATTATATGAATTAACATAGTTTATTCTACCCTTGTTGATTCATTCATCTTTTCCAATGAAAACAATACTACAATTAATAACCTGGCACAAGTGCCATTTTGTGTTTGTACAGGTATTTGTCTAGGATGTACATACTAGATAGTTTGGTCAAAACAAAACACCCCTCTAATATTTGTATATATCACTAGGTCTTCCTTAAGATTCCTCTGATTTTGTGGCATCAGCAAAGACATATGAAAGGGACTGTTTTCCCAGACCTTAAATAATAAAAGTATTATTAAACTTCTACATTCTTACCAATCCAGTAGGAAACCGTATAAATTGTGTAGATTAAGCATGAAGTGCTTTTATTAAAATTTGCTTACTTTTTTTATTAAAGGGTCTACTAGTATTATTTATTTTTCTCATCTATTATTTCCTGTTGTGATCTTTTTAGGAACTCTGTCCATGTAGGAAGACTACTTTATCAGGGACCTATTGCAAATATTCTCTCTTTGATTTTACTCTTCTATTTTTTAAATTTATTTCTTTATTTTGTCATGCAGACTTGATTCCAATCTTCCTGTTATGTTTGTTTTTCTTTTCTTCTGAGTTTCTAGATATTGAGTCAGAATGAGAACAGCCCTTTCTACTCTAATTTTATAATGAATCTCTTTCCTATTTATTTAGAACTTCTATCTTGTTTTGTTTTTGAGCATTCAAATCACTGATTCATTTAGAGTTGACCCCAATGTCAATGGATGTGTAAATTCAAATATCTTTGTCTGAGTGACAATCCAGTTGTCTAAACACCATTAATAGACAGCCCACTATGCCTTTCTGATGATTTGAGGGCTTCATTTAGCTTGTGCCACATTCCAGTAAGTTTGGGATCCCCATCTAAATTTCCACATATGCATGGCTAATTGAGGTCTGCTTTCTTCCTGAGCTCTAAGCTAATGAAGGTAAGGGCTCTCTGTCCATTTTGTTGGCCTATGTTCCCAGTGTTTACCCACGTGGCAAAATCTCAATAAATATTTGTTATATTTTGTGGATGTTTATAAAGTTCTAAAAGAATGTTTTCCTTTTCCCCACAAATAGGTTTAAAGATTATTTAATATTTTTAATTTGCTAAGAAATTTTTCAGAGTGAAAATTTTAAAATGTGTAATAAATAATATATAACATTACATTCTTCTATCTGAGGAACATAACATTTTCTCTTAAGCAAAATGTTAATACTTTTAAACAAATATTTCAGTGTATATGTTAGTAAGAATCAAAGACATTGAAATGTTTTATGTCTAAAGAAATGTTTATATTAAATTAAACAAGATAAATAATGTTGACATACAGTAGATACTGGGACTTTGCAGATGCAATATTAATTCTTTTACCCATTCCTAAATAACCCTGGAGATCCAAAATATATCGCAATATTTCTGGGGCGCGTGATTGTGAAATGGAAACATTAGTATGTGAAAACAAGTCGCCTTGCTCAAGCCTGAGCCTACCTCATTAGCTCCCAGCATGTTTTTCATTATAATTTTACTGTTTTCTTATTGATACTGGACTTCCTTGGCTACTCAAACTGAGGCATTCTCTGTTTACTGAGGAAGAAACAGATAACTATATGCTCTAGGTGGCAATAATTTAGGAATTGGCAAAGACCTCTGTACATATTCCTTGCCAATGTCAATAATCTACTGTATTAAAAAGTGTGGCATACCACTGTAAAATTATTAATACATTCAGTTAGTTTTATTTCACTCTTCATTGACAAACCAGCAGCATTAATGGCAAAATAGCACTCAACTTAAATAGTAAGGAAATTCATCATAAAAACCAGATGTCATTGAGACAGTAAGTACCTAACTGTTAAACACGAACAATTTTAATAGCAGTTTTAATGGTCCAAAAAATAAAAACTCAAGATCTTCCTACTCTATTTAGCAATTGATACTATATTCCCATTTTTCAATATTGAGATAATTAGCAGCATGTATATAGCATTTTATAAACAAATTGAACCTAAAATATTTAATTCTGTACAATGAAAATTTTTGAGAATGAAAGATTGTATGATTAGATGCCTTACTAAGCTGTTCAAAATAAAAGAACATAGGACAAAATAAAAGACCCAGAACTTAATCCAACTGTTAATGAATCTACTCTGTTACTATACTGGATGAATCTGCATGAGTCACAAGGGTTTTCTTTTCATATATTATGCCTGCAAAACGAGAGTATTTTGCAATAATATTCTAAGTATTCATTCAGGTATAATCTAAAACCCTACAGTTCTATGATCTGTCTATAAATACACATATGGCTATCTAGCTTCCAATTTCACTGCTCACATTTATCAGATTAAGCAGAAGAGGTTACAAGATATCGTAATTTGGATAGCTAAGGAAAACTGCAAATAAAAAAAAAACTAGAGAGTGAACTGAAGGAATTCTGCAAAATAGCTGACTACTCGACAGGACTTTCCCAGATGTGTGCTGTACTGCAGTTATAAACATCATAGCATTTCAACTGAACAATTTATGATCATTTGATTCTCTAAAATGAAACAATAAGTCTAATTTTGCCCTTGAAGTTGTATATATTTGTACAAACTAAGAAAAGATCAAATCCCAATAGTCTTAAAAACACATTATTGTTAAACAGGGTAAGTGTGTCAAATGCCTAAATAAGGGTAATAAAAGTTAACTCTATTTGACATTATAATGAACAGTGTTCTTGGAATCCAAAATTTTAAATCCACTGGCATGTGCAGTCGATAGGTTCCTGGAGAGTATACATAATTTCAGTGCCATTTCCTGAACAGTACAGAGGCACAGTCAAGTTTCGTACTCCATTTTCACGACAACACTTGCAGAATCTTAGGTGACTTTCAACATTGATGTTATATATTGTAGCAGATGGGCACTTTCCATCACAAGATGCAACATTTATCTGTAAGGAGATATAATGAGGAAAATTATCCTAGAACTTTAAAAATACTGGTTATTACTACATTCCACTAAGAAGTCAGATGAAAGCAAGGCTTTCTTCCTTGTCACTTTAACCCTCAATCTGTTCCATGCTAAAGACTGTGGAAAATAACATTGAAACGTAATTCACAGAAGTCAAAGAGCTGTTCCATGTTTACATACAACACATCAATGCTGACAAAACTCAAAGCATTAAATGTGCAAATATACCTCAACAGATACATGGGACAAGTTAATCTCGATCTAATAATTCTATTGCTACCTGTGTTATGTACGCCATACAATCAGGTCATTTTAAAAGGTGCAAAGTTATAACTACAACTATCCTCACTGAGCAAAATTGCACAGTTAAGACAATATGTGGTCAATATATATTTAGATTCAATTTCTGTCTCTCTGGAATGCAATTTTCACTTAGAACTACTGATTGTTTTGCTAAGAATAATTCATAATCCTTCACAAAAAAGAATATTTTAATATTAGAATATATGAATTCTCTGAGTTAAACATTATATGTTGGCATATAAATTTAGTGCGATGTGTTAGTGATACATATGCTTCTAAAAATCACACCTGCTTTGTGTAACAAATGATGTTTTCCACTTACAGAGCTTTGGCTTACACAGTCCTGTTTTCTTATGACTGATTTAATCGTCACTTTCTGGCATAGTCTTTCTTCTCGTCTGCCTATAAAATACAGAATATATTCATTCATCAAAACACATATGTAAAATTGTTTCTTAATTCAATGTGAATACATCTAAATTTCAAAATTAATACATTCACATAAAATATATTTCATTATAAAAGATATTTAAGAGATTGGAGCAGTGGCTCTGTGGTTACGGTGCTTGCCTGGCATGCACAAGGACTTGGGTTTGAACCCCAGCAACACAAACGCAGCTAAGAGTTGGGGCAATGAAATGCAGATGAAAAACTAAATAAAGTTGATTCTTTCTCTCTCTCTCTTAAAAAAAAAGATATTTAAAACTCCACTCTTATATATTCTATGTACAACATTTATTTTCACATTCCAAATAAATTCTTATATTGAAATTAGCAATCCAGTTGCTCTTAGTCTCCATCTCTTCTATTTGGTGTTATATTTCTTTAGACCAGTCATCACTGCTTTACATATCAGTTTGTATTTGTGTATTTATTATTACTTTCCCTTTTCTTTATAAATAACTCAAAGCAAAAACTACTTCACACCTCCTTACATATCAGATGAGAGACACCAAGGTGGATTGTTATTGTCCTACACCTTCTAAGAGCTAGGTAGAGTTGAAACCTCCTGGGCCCAGGCATTGGAACAGCCTAAAGCCATTGCTGATTCTGTGAACCTTCATTTACTCATGTGTAGGGGGAGGCATCCTCACCTCCCAGGAGGCTATAAGGACTAGTTGTGGCCCTGTCTGCAAGGGGCCTAAGAATGTCAATGTGTGGCACATCAGTGGTTGTTCATTAGATTAGTCAAACAAATCTTCCCCTGCCTGCCTTCATATAAAATAAATATGCTCGCTTCTCTAATAAGTAACATGGGATTGTAAAAACCAGGGCCTTAACATTACAACATGACTCTACCTGCATCTCATCCCTTGTCGAGAGTCTAAACATGGAGAAAGTGGGAGAGAAATGTGGTTATAAAAATATAAACCTCTACAGATTTTGGAGTAAAATTTTATTCCTTGAGCTCCTGACACAATGACTATTTGATACACATTAGTTTTCATTTAATTCAGAGAATACTGAATGAAAAATTATGTATTTCTAATGAATAGAAAAATACGTAATTAGTGTGTGTCGAATTAATTAAGTAATTAAAAATGCATGTGATATTGTACTATCTTCAAAGTGTAAACAATATAACTAACTCTTATCAGTTGATCTGTGGCCTCCAAAACTCCCTAACCCCTTAGAACTTTAGAATGTAACTTTGTTTGGACACAAGGTCTTAAAAGAGGTAATCAAGTGAAAAAGAGATCATTAGTGAGCCCCAATCCAATATGACTGGCAACCTTACAAAAAGAGGAAATTTGGAGCGAATCATACGTGGAGAACACCATATAAGCACAGAGACAGCCATCTACAATACAAGGAGACAGATCCTTCCCTCACAGCCTCAGTTGGAAAGCCTCCCTGCAGACATCTTGGTTTTGAACTTATAGCCTCCAATTTGTGAGGCAATGAATTTCTCTACTTTAAGCCACCCACATTGCAGTACTTTGTCACAGCTGCCCTAGAAATTAATCAATGACAAGTTAGATATCAATCCATCTTATGTTGAACTGTTTGCTTGTCTTGGGTGTATATGTGTTGAATTTGCCTCTGAGATATCATGGCAATAAGCCTTAATCATATATAGCCCAGTCATAGGAGGTTTGATATGGACAAAGTACTTAACCTCTCTGAGCTGAGGACCTATTTTCCTGGATTTTCATTGGGAATAAATATGCAGAAAATTTGAGAGAGTTCTTGATTTATAAACTGTGATTATGCTCCATGGTATATATTATCATTATATTGCATCATTATTTTAATATATTTTAACGATTTATTCAGTGGAGCTATACAGCTCTGAATAGGTAAGACTGCTCTTACATATTTATGGGATTTAGCCCTTGATGAAATGCAGAAATCTGATTTGAGAAGCATGACAATTTGTATCTAAGAATTCAGTTATATATTGTGACATTATTAACTTGAACTGTTTTGCCCTTTACCTCAAAGCATCCTAAATAATTTTTAAACTACTATCTATGCCAATTTTCTAAGACCTCTAATTTTTATATTGATACAAATTCATAAACACTTTTTAAAAAATAAAATGGTAACATGAATATACCCCTGTTCTATTTGAGTCCTTAGAATTATATAAAATAACTATGAAATATCCTTATGATTCAAACAAACATAAAATGTATTAGATACATATAATTTTACTATCAAAATAACCATGGAAACTTTTACATATAGGATTTAAATACACTTCACTAAAATTATATTTCCCAAAAGCATAGAACCTCTTGTTCTTATGTTCAAATAAGTCTGGAGTATACTGTACTCTGTCCTTCCTGCAGTCTTCAGGCCTTTCTCACTAGAAGTCGTTTAACTTTGTATAGTTCAGCATATTCCAAGCAAATTTGACCGCAGTGCACTTGTAAAGTTAAAACCTATTAAAATCCTATGCAATTCCATTTGGGAAATACCATAATAAAGAAATTTCCAACAATGAAATTAAAATTTATCTAAATTAACATATTGTATATAAACTACACAAGATAAATACTAAATTAAAAAGCTATCAACCACATAACTCAAAAACATTGAAATAATGTACTTTGTAGAATTCATTTCCCTCTGCACCAGAGAAATTAAATCCAGAGAAAACCACAATCACCAAGAGATTTTAAAACTAATCACGTTACTGCATGTAGTATGTCCTCACTTACAGATCTTGCAACAGCCTTCATTATAAAGCTTTACAATTCCTTCATTCTAGGAAAAGAGAAAAGGAGTAAGTAAACAACAACAACAAATATATATATATATATATATATATATATATATATATATATATATATATATATAGTGTTCACCTCTTTCATACTGGACTAGAAATTGAAAACTAACTCTCCAAATATTTTTTTTATCAAATATCACAAATTCTGGATTGGAAAATGATTAGAATTTAACTATTTCCACTAGGAATTTCTTAGGAGCCATTTTTTGTTTAAAATCCTATTATTTCTAGGTAAATAATGTGAAAAAGAAGGCAAAAAAAATCATGCTACTTAAGATACACCTTTTAAATGACTCAAAATACTTTTCACCAAAACAATAACAGTTAATATAAATAAAGGCTTCAACTCCTCAAAATAATCCAAACTACTCTTTTAGACTAGATTGAGTTTCTGAATATAATTGTTAAATGGCATATCGTTTTTCTTTAGTATTTTATTATTCAAAAAAAGTTTCATACCTTAGGAAGACCCTTGTCTAAGGCTCAATTACAAAATTTTATTGATCAACTTTTATAATTCTCATAGTAATTGGTTATTGCTTTTAGTCACTTACTAACTGTATTTTAAATAAAAGAATGATTAATTCCATAAAAATGAGACTGTGAAATATCATGATGCCTAAGTTTAATGCTAGAGCTTTAATTCTGTGCCTTCAGTCATGTTATAGTTAGTTAGCTAGCCATCATCAGTAAAACAGTGTTTCTTAGAAAAATATTCAATAGGACTATAGTATTTCTCTACACAACTAAACAAATCTCACTTTTTATTAGGGATTATTAGATTATTATCACCTATAGTTAAAACAGCAAAGCATCTTTAAAATAAAATTCATGTTGCTTTTCAATAATCTACTGTCCCAAAAAACTCTTCTCTGAGAGGATAGATAATTTGAAGGGCAAAGCTAAAGGATCAGCAAGGCTGTACTAAGTTCACCAGTGTCCTGTGCTCAAAGAAGCTAAGGCAAATGTCACTTAGGCCAGCATGCATTAAAAAGTGAATGACATCATAAATCTGGATATTTGTATAAGAAAAAAATTAGCCAAACTCTATACTACAAGGGAGGCTAGGTTTGCTGAGCAAATAATTTTTCAATAACCTTCTGATCTACATATAAAAATCTAATAATAGCAAAGTATCCATTCAGAGAGTCAAATTTGGATCAGCAGAGAAAACCCAAAATAGCAAACTAAGAATAGAACTTCTATTTATGCAAGAAAATAAAACATGCACCATAAAAGAGCCACACTATAGATATGACCTCAGAAAGCATATTAATGTATACTTTCTAAATAGCAATTAATACTGAATATTCTGAGATATTACAAAGTACAAACCATTTTGCATTCGGTCTCATTAAAAGGGGGACAGATCATACTGTAGTTCAAAATCATTGCCCCTTCCTCAGTCTTAACACACTCATATGTGGTACAATTATAGTGCCAGGTACTCCCCTCCTAAAAATAAAAGAGAAAGTTACTGGTGTGCCCTGCTAAATTTATTAAGTAGAATATTTTGTATCCTACTGAATCAAAATTTTTAAAAAAGTTCAGAGAACTTCTTGTGGAATAAATGTTCATTCAGAAAATGTCCCCAAATTTAACTAAAATGATTGAAAAAAATATATATATAGTGTTTGTGTTTGGTTTCACAATAGAATTGACATGAATTGTGAAATAAGGCAACAGAGAAAAAATCAGCAAATAGGTGTTCCTTTCTACTATAAAACTAATTATCTAATTTGGCCAAGTGTCAAAGGTCTTACTCTAACATTTCCTCACTAATTATAAAATAACAAATTGTATTACTTACACAACTCCTTTCTTGAGATTTGTTTATTCTTCTTTCTACTCCTTTATTAGCAAAAATTTAAAAATAATATTTGGATGATAGGGCTTATTGACCTATGACTCTAATTTTGTATACATTTTGATCACTGTAAAACCTATTCCTTTTTTTTTTAAAGAGAGGACAGTGAGAGAGGCAGAGAGAATCAATTTTTATTCAGTTTTTCACATGGCTTTCATTGCTCTGACACTTAGTTGTGTACGTGGGTGCTGGGGTTTGAACCCATGTACTCACATGTGCCAGGCAAGCGCTGTAACCACCAAATCCCTATTTCTATTCCTTTAACAAATATATAAATATAGCAATATTTTTGTTCCCAATTTCAGAATTCCTATTCAGAAATAAAGTTAGCTGAAATAATCATTACATAAATACTGAGCTTTAGTTGATCTATATCTTTATTTTGTAGCCTAAATTTTGCAATTATAATTGAACTCTGTCTTGAAGGTGCTTTGTAGATCAGTAAAAGATGTTAATGAACCTGACCACTTTCTTTTCTCTAGATTCTAGATCAATTTGTGAATGGCTTACAGTCTTCTGTGAACCTCAGTTGGAAATAATCTATAAATTCAAGGGTAAAAGAAGATAAAATATTTCATTTTAATTCAAGAAAGAGTAATGCCTAGTTTATGAAATTTTAAAATTAGCAGTTCCATAGAAATACTTTTTCTTTTTCATTTGTAATGATTAGAAATCAGCATTTCCCACAGCCCATTTCTCACATCTGGGGAAAAAACTTGAGGATCTGTTTCAAAATTACTTTGAGAAACAATAAAAACATGTTTCCTTTTTGACAACAAATTATTAAAGACTTTCATATGTAGCCAATATGTGCTGTGTGTTAAGTGCACTGTTATAGGTATGTTAAATATATGTAGAAGCACGTCTATGGGTGTGTGACACTTTTCAAATGTATTTGACTCAAGAATGTCATCTTCAGAAAGCAACACAGAGAACTACACTGCCAGGAACACATTTTAGGAAATAAAAAATGCACACCTCATATATAATTGATGTTCCATTTTCCATATTAAATTTGCAGGATACATTTTTGCAGGTTCCACAACAATCATAATCACTTGGGGATGGATTGTATACCTGGTGCTGCATACAGTGACAGTACATTGGATTAGCCACACAACAGTACAAATGCTTTTATTGAATTAGTTCTGGAAGTGTTTCCCAACATAACGAGTATGCTCTCTCAGAAGAGCCATATGCATTTCTAAGGTTGAGTTTGAAGAGCTTCAAATAATAATTGATTTTATATAGCCATATTAAAAGTAAAGTAAGATGTTAACCTTTACATTTAACAGCCAATACTTCATCAAGCAAGTGTCACAATCTCAGTTCAAGAAAGCTGGCAAGCTATAGATAATAGGAGTTCTGAAGCTCATGGTCATACATAGGAAAGTAGAAATCTGCATTAAATGGATGTGTTATAAAATAACTGTTGAAGAAGTATTCAAGTGTACATTTTGAACTCATAGTGTATTCACTAGTTCAAATTCTGTAGCTGCCAATTTTAGATTAACTCTCAGCAGAACAACTTATAAAGAATACTTACAATATCACAGTCTTTTGAACAGTTCACCATTGTAAAATTCAAAGTGTGAAACCCTGTATGGTTCTCTTTTTCTTCTAGACATTCAATTTTATAACAAAAGTCCCCTTCCAAATACTTTATCATAGATTGTCCAGGGTTCAACACTAACATTTCTTGAAATACACACACATCATCCTTTTCTAAAAATAGAAAAAATAATAAGAAAATAAAATGTCTTACACTAATGAATCAATGGAACTTATATTTAAGGCTATGTTTTCACAGTGATACACCAATTTTTCAAAATCAAATAGATCATTACTCATTGGTAATAACTCTCAAATTTCCTTAACAATGAATGAAGCACATTTATCTCTTATCACATAATAACAACTGATCTGCACAATCAGCTGCTTTAACTTCCTCCAAAATCTATAGCAGTTTTCAGAAATATGAAGTCTCAGCAATGGGCAAGCCACCTGTGCTCCCTCTTTGGAACATAACACAGCTACTGATAGAGGTGCATATGGGGAGGGAACATCTAATTCACAATGTAGGGGTTCTTCCAGGTTCATGATTTTTAATTATTATTTTGAGAGAAGTTAGTTTTTAGAATTCTGAAATATAGATCATATTCCCTGAGGGGGAGAGCTAATTTAATACACTATTGTATCTTTAAAAGTAGCATATTAGGGTAGGCTAGGATATGATAAACTCAGCTCAGAAGCACTTTGTACCTCTCCAACTCTGAACATGAGCTTTCTCTAATACAAAAGTACAAAAATGTCAAGCCATTGAACAAAAGTTTTACTTCTTCTTAACTTACTAATACTTAATAGGAACACTATTTCATAGAAAAATCATCTTTACTCATGCTTTGCAATACTAACATCACTAATACAAAACAATGGGCAAAAAAACCCTCGCACATTTAGATATTGTCATTTTTTAAACTTTTATATGGACATAGTAAAAGAACCATGTTGTCAACTTAAAAATTCTGTGAAACCTCTGAAAAATTTCATTTTCCTGTCCTATTATCAAAGTTCTCAGAACATTTTGAGATTTACAGAAGCAAAATATTAGTACCTTTTAACTCTGATACTAGTGATTATTTAATAAGTATAATATATCTCTCAAAGAAAATCATTTTAAATTTATAAATATAGTAAACAACAGATTCCAAGAATAAATGTAATGTCTTTCATTTAAAATTATTTAAAAAATACTTACCACAGAGATACTGAACACATCCACAGTCACTCTGAAAATTATGGTCTACTGTAATAAATTCTCCCTGTTAGAAAGAAATTATTATCATGTGATTTATCATATAGCTTATTATGATAATTGTTAAAAAATACACATTATAGCCGTGCATGGTGGTGTACACCTGTAATCCCAGTGGTTTGGGAGGATCAGGCAGGAGGACTGTAAATTCAAAGCCAACCTTGACAACTTAGCGAGGCCCTAAGCAACTTAGTGAGACCCTGCCTAAAAAAATTTAAAAAAAAATGCTGGGGATATGACTGACTTAGTGATTAAGTGTCCCTGAGTTCAATCCCCAGTACCAAAAAAGTTAAATAAAATACACATTATAACATCTAATAGGTGCCTTATCACATAGCTAAATTCATAACTAGTACTTGACAAATACTTTAGCGATTATGCTTAGGTTAACCTAGCAGTCATATAATTAGTAACCCATGAAAAAAGTTCACAATAAAAAACGTGACTGAAGATGACTCAATCTTTTTAAATTTCAGTTCCTTTACTATTAAAGGAGAGAGGTGGATAAAGTTATTTTTATAGTCTGTCCTAACTTTAAAATGATATTGTTTGGGCTGGAGAGGTGGCTCTGCAGTTACAGTGCTTGCCTGCCATGCGCGAGTACACAGGTTCAAATTCCAGCACCCACGTACACAATTAAGTGTCAGAACAACGAAAGCCACGTGAAAAACTCAATAAAAATTGATTCTCATTCTCTCTCTCTCTCTTTCACTGTCCTTCACTCTTTAAAAAAATGATATTGTTTGATTGTGAACTTCAGGATGGCAACTGGAAATAACACCCCTGGAATGACACCCCTGGAAACTGCTTGGTGGAAATGTTTATGATCTGTGTAGAGATGGTCCAAGCTCTGAAATCTGCATCCAAACAAGGCTGCCATGGCACACAGAGCAGCAGCATTTAATAGCATGGACTTGTCAACAGGACTGTAACCCTCTTCTGCCAGTCCTAGCTCTACTCCTCGCAAATTGTGTAAGCAAGGGCATGTTACTTAACCAATCTGCACCTCATTTCCCTTATCTGTAAAATAGAGAAACAGTGTATGTAAAGAGCTTAGAAATAGGCTGACAGACAGAAAGTACTATATAATCATCAGCTTTCAGTGACTGTTGTCATGACAGATATTCAAACTCTCCCCTATGAGTAATGGTTATTGATTCCTCCAAGTAAGCCCAGGACCAGACCCAAATTTTTTATTGATACATTATTTATCCCACTATTATATATAATCATGGAATTCATTATGTCATATTTTTACATGCATAAGACATAATTTGATCAATCTAGGCTAAAATTTTTAAGAATTGTCTGTTAACACCAACTTTTCCTGGGTTCCTTTAATTTTCATATCACACCAATAATAAAATGTATTTTTTTTTAATTTTGAGGCTGACCTTAAATTTGCCATCCTCCTGCCTTAGTCTCCTGAGTTGCTGGGATTAGAGGTGTACACCACCACATCCAGCATGAATTTGATTTTTTTTTCTTAAAGAGACGGACAGTGAGTGAGAGAAAGAGAGAGGGAATCATTTTTATTTAGTTTTTCATGTGGCTTTTGTTGCTCTGACACTTTGTTGCGTATGTGGTGCTGGGGTTCAAACCTGCATCCTTACGCATGCCAGGCAAATGCCATAACCACTGAGCGAGCTACCACTCTAGCCCCTCCCAGTGACATTTTAAAAAATTTTACCAGTGAATAAGCTACTCCAAAGATGCAATAAGGGAAAATTTGGCTAGTACTAACACGTTTAGCTAATTACCCACCTGTTTTTAATAATAAAGCCACAGTGCTTTTTTTCCTCTCAAGCTTAGCTTTAAAACTTATTCTTCTCTTCTATGCCTATTTCTTTTGAGATCTTATCCATATATTTAGTTGCACTTTTATTCTCATCAGTACCCAATTCCATTTGGAGGAAATATCCACTTGATTATATGAAATACGATGGTATTCCTTTACTCCCACATATGAATCCCTCTCCTAAATTCAGTAATAGTAAAAATCACCTTTGGCTGTTTCTACTTTGGGCCATTATTAATAGTACTGCTATGACATTTGAGATTTGAGAAACCTTTCAATATTAAAATAATATTTTTTCGGTGGTTTGCTTCATTTTAAGACCAGTGACCTTCGGTAAATACAATGTTAGCAGCTTTTGTCACTAGTGTAAAAAAAAACACATGTTGGGGCTGGAGTGGTGGTGGCTCAGCAGTTACGGTGCTTGCTTTGCATGTGCGAGGACACTGGTTTGATCCCCAGCACCACGTACACAACACAGTGTCAGAGCAATGAAAGCCATGTGAAAAACTACATAAAATTTATTTTCTCTTTCTCTCACTGTCCCTCTCTCTTTATTTCTTTTTTATTTTTTATTAAGAAGTTATTGAACAATCATAAATGCATATAAAGTTACAATATGATAGGCATATGCTCTTAAACCAGAATTACCCCACATTGTCCACACCCCAGTCTCTTAATTATTCTATATTTTGCCCCTATAAGAGATATAAATCCTTAGAATGTGAATTTTCCAGAATTAAATAACTGGATTCTCAGGGGGTAAAGATTGTGCTACATTGTTGATTGTCTCCCTAGATCCCACCCTACTCTCCCTCCCTCTCTGCTCCTCCACCTATCACCTCCCTCACCCCCCTACATCTATGGTTGCCCTAAATTATGTGTTGCTATGCCTTTTCTGGGTCTAATACATGAGTTTGACTACCTTTCACTCAAGACTGGGTTTGGCTCCAACCTCTTCCCTCTCTCTTTAAAAAGAAAAAAAAATCACATGTTGCATTTTCCTATCTTATAAAATATAAAAGGTTGACTTCTATAAATATTAGAGCATATTATTTTAATCTACTTTAGTACAACTTACTTAACTCTGAAGAAGTTAGAAATGAAGGAGACAAAGGTAGAATAAATTTGAACAATAAGATGAGTCAATCAAAATGTGTTCTTACCACTTCACAAGTCGGCATGACAAGGTTCTCACAGTTACACTCTACAAGGCAAAAATCGACATATTTGCATTGATCAAAATATATCAACTTATTGTAATGAAGCTTTTAAAAATGAAATTAGTTACCACAATGCCATATTGGACAACATTGACCAGATACATTTTCTTTCACAAGATTCATATCTTCTGCACAGTTGAGCAGTGGTCCTGGACAAAGATTTGTTTCACAAACTAAAAAGAGAAACCACATGGGTAAAGTTGAACTTTGTGTAATTGCTGCATCTCGTTACCTACCAACTTGTGTACTGATTCACTGTGTGGACTCGACTCCCAAGTGCTGCCTCTCCCATCACCTGATCGCCACTTGGAGGCAAAGAATAAAACAAGTGACTCCTAGAGTAGCTTTAACACGAGCAGCAGTGCTAGCACAGCTCGCCAGGTGAAAGGCCCTGATGAAGGCTTGCTCCAACAGGGCAGCTACGAGGCACTGGGCTTCTAAATACCTAAGTATTTCTGGACATTTCTTAGACACATATAAAAACTTTAAATTAATTAAAATATACTCACCACAGTAATACTGAGGACAACAGACATGCGTGGTATTAAGATTCACTGTTAAAAATTCCCCTTCTGAACACAGTGGAATAGGTTTAGTGCAAGGCTCACAAACTAAAGGTGAAACAAAAAGGCCAAAAATCACAGCTGAGCTAAAAACAAATCAACTATTAACTCAGGTTAACATGCACAAATCAAATCAAAATAAAATACTTTGATAATAAAATAGGAAACAAGGAATAAGGCATAGCTCCTTATTTAATCATAAAATAATAATACTGCCCAAAAGTATGCTTTATGCTTTCCTAAGTACAGTGATATATAGAATAGCATCTTACCAGAAATACAGGCATTCAGATGTCTGGAGTAATTTATTCTTGCTAGGATCAAAATATCATTGATTTATTAAAGTTTTCTCTGTTCACTACCTTTGATTATTCCAATTCAAGGGTGAACAATGGAGTAGGCACATGTTCTGTTGCACTGGCTAGCACCCCCCAACAGTGTGATAGCCCTCTGAATGACCTTGAGAAGTGCCTACCTGAACAGTCCTGTAGTGACTGTGAATGAAAGTATCTCACTCTCACCAGGCCATTCTATAGCACAACCCATTTTAGACTAATCAAAAAATCTCTTTGCATGGAATTTGGATCATAAACAGAGGCACACAGCAGCAAGAAATGGCTAGAGCTGGCTCAATCATCGGCGGCCTCCAGTTAGAGCAGCTGGCGTTTCTCCCCAGATCCTGGCTGGACAGCTTCATCTTGAGCCTACATACTTCCCCAATCCTTCCAATAATTGCTTATACTTCAGCTCGCCAGAATCCATTGGCTTTTGCCATTTGCAAAGGATCTTAACTGATTCAAATAGATGTGTTCTGATTTTCCTAGGTACATCCAAAACCTACATTAATCACCAATCTTTGATAGAACAATTCATTTGAATTAGAAAATAGAAAATTCTTTATTTTTCAATATCCAGTTCATCAGACAGAATACTTAGCCCTCGTTATTTCCTAGAAACTCTATGGTTCTACCATTCTCTCTCTCTCTCTCTTTTAAAGACAGAGGTACAGTGTGAGAGAGAGAGAGAAAAAAAAAGAGAATCAATTTTTATTTAGTTTTTCATGTGGCTTTCATTTATCCAACATTTAGTTGTGTATGTGGTGCTGGGATTCAAATCTGGGTCCTTGCCCATGCTAGGCAAGTGCTCCAACCACTGAGCCACTGCTCCAGCCCCTACCATTCTCTTTTGAGATTATCATAGCTCACACATGTTATGCAAAACATGATGTTTTAAGGAGTTCCTGCAATGTTTTAGCAAAGCACATTATTTTTTAACTGGTTCTTCAAGGAAAGCCAGTGATAAATTTTTCTTCAAAAACTTCAGATATTTGCCTTCTTAAAAGAAAAAACTTGATCATGTTTTAGATAGACATATGCATATATTTTTGTATTAGATGGATATATGCTTATATATTACTACTACTAAAAGTAGTAACTGTCAAGAGTTATTTAAAATGCTGTACTTTCTTTTCTATAGTGCTTATTCAGTTTTATCCCTATGAGTATAACATCAAAATATTGGTTACCACCAGTCCTGTGAAATTCAAAGCAAATAAAAGACTTTCCCTAGATCCTCCCTCTTCTTCCTAGGAATTACCTCTGGAATACTCACCACAGAGAGGGGAAAAACAGCAGGGTTCTCCCTGATGAACTTGAATCATGAATTGATCTTCCCTGCATTCCGGTGTTGAAATAATAGGACACTTGAATGGGTCACATTCTGCAGAAACACAAATATATTTAAAAATTGTAAGATGAAAAAAGAAATAAAATGGTGTTTACTTCTCTTTGAATTCAGTGTTAAAGATCTTAATGTTTGTGGAAACATAGAAATAACAACTCTGCAATCTTTTATAATAAATCATTTTCTTGAAGATGCAAAGAGATTTTAATCCACTGTTCTGAATGAACAATGAACCATACTCACTTTTCCTAATTATTAACTCACCACATTTGTACTGTGGGCAACAGGAGAAAGGGCTATAACCAACAACCAATTTTTGACCAGTTGCACATGTTGGAATGGTAGTGTCACACAAAGTCATGTCACATCCTAGAAGCAAGAAACAACATTAAAATAGTGAACACAACTAAAATCTTGGGCCGCCAATTCAAAGCAGGAAAATGACTTTTACCAACAAGTTTTTATAAGACAATTAAACCCATTCCATTTACAAAACAGTATATATATGAAAAGAAAGCAGCTTTAAGGTTTATCTGGCATTGTCTTTCACCCCATTGTCATGACTCAAAGATTCCCATATCCTTTCTCTTGACACATACTGCTTAAAAGTATTGTTAATATCCAGAACTTTCCATGTGTATTTCCATAATTTGCTTTGAGAAATGACCTTTATATTTGGACTGAATTGCTACCACAAGCCTTGTATGTTTGCAACCTTTTTGCAGCATTAACTGGCTCAAAGACTTCATCCTGTGCACATACCACAAATTTCCTTTGAACAACAGGTCAGCTTATCAATGATGCCCACAACAACTTCAGCTTCTCGTTCACAAATGGGCAATGGCTGTTCTTCACAATCAGGTTCCACAGGAATGATGCTTCCATTCTCCAAACATTTATACAGGGCACACTCATCAATGCCCCCATTCCAAATCTCCCCAGCAGCATGGGGTCGACCTTCACTATCAGTGCAAACTTGAAGAAATCAACAATGTTATATCACTCATAACCTGGTGATTAAACTAAACCTAGCTATGATGTTTCAGTTTCAGACTGTGATTTGATCTAGCCACATAGTTGATATGTCACAAATCCATCCGTCTCAGATTCCTCTTTTCTTACATCAGCAACTAGGTCACACTTTTCTTTAACTAAGCTTTGTGCATATGCCACAGAAAATATTTTTCCTTCCTACAGCACTTTATAAACGTATATGCCCTGTGCTATAAATAAGATGATTTTTAATTGCTTTTATACATTTACAGTCTTGTCAATACAATTGATGTGGTTTGAACTAACTCAGTAACAAATTTGAATTAGTTTTAAAATATTAACTGTTAAAAATGAGTGGTGTTGAACTGCAGTGGTGGCTCAGCGGTTATGGCACTTGCCTGGCATGCTTAAGGACAGAGGTTTGAACCCCAGCACCATCTACACAATGAGTGTCAGAGCAATGAAAACCACATGAAAAACTAAATAAAATTGATTTTCTCTTTCTCTTTCTCTCTCTTCCTGTCCCTCTCTCTTAAAAAACAAATGAGTGCTATTAGAAGAAAAAAATAGTCCCTACCTCACATTAACCTTCATGCCATATTAAAATTTAAAACACTTCCACTTTAAAATTTAAAAGTGGAAAGCAGATAATCAGGCAAAATATTAGTGATTAAATTTCATTTAAAAAGTTTTATTTTATGTAAATATAGATATAATAAATATGCTTATATGTTTATATTATGTATTATATTCCATATTATATACAATAAATATTTTTAAAGGTAGTTCTTTTAACAAATAATTAATATAAATGTAGTTAAATCATATCCTCAACATCCAAGAACTTTTCTTATCAAGCCAAGCTCAAAAATCTCTGTAGTAAAAACATAACCAAGCTTCCACAGGCCTTTATTCATTGGCAATCCCAAGTTTCTTTCTAAAACTATATACATTCACTTCTACTTGCCCTTCTCGTTAATTATCAGCTAATTCCCTCTTCTGGCCATGAAGACCCCTATGACTGACAAACTACTGTGCAGCAATTTCTTCAACTTTGCCTCTTTTCATTTGCTGCGACCATTTAGACAAGGTATCAAAATTAAATAGTTTGAAAATGACAGTGGAAAAAATTAAATGTTTTCCCCAGATAACAATTCCATTCTGTGTGCCATTTCTAGAGTGCTTATTTTCTGAAGGCACCATAAAATGCAATATTCTTTTTATTGTTTGATATCTGCCCACACTGGCCTGATAGGTTAATAAGGACTATTATTTCCCCCATTTTACAGAGGCATAACCTCAGCCTCATAGAGGTAAAAGTGAACCTTTAAGATAGGAAATTATTGGAATTCAAACTCATCCCACATCCTGTGCTTTTAATTCTTAATTTGCCAAGCTCTTTCTTAGTTATTATATACATAAAGATTTAAACATATCATAATGAAAGCTACTAAATTTGTTAACTTCAATTAAAATCATATTAACAGCACATTACAAACTGATTTCCTTTCTAATACTTAGGTTATCTTTGATTAATTTTTCTCAGTTTATCTTTCCAATATCTAAAAAAAAATTTATCTGTGTGTTGAATTCCTAGGAAATTATTTTGTACTTTTCTTCTTACCGCATTCTGTCTCTGGAATACACTGAGTTTTATCTGGCCTGTGAAGAATGGTTCCATTTTTGCATACACAGTCTTCTCTTAAATGTGAACATAAAGAATGTCCATAGAACCATTTGTTAAGGCATGTTCTTGCCTCACAAGGTCGCACACAGGGTTGATATTCCTTCCCCTCTGGACAACTCAGAACTATGAACAAAGAAGACAGAATTTGCTAACGATGAAAGTAAAAAAAATGAGTACAATAAAAGTAAGAAATGCCAGCTTTTCTCTGAAAAGGAATTTAGCACATTTTAGTCTCTTTAATGTCCATTTTTCATTTACTGTGTAACCAGAAATTAGAAGCAAACCATCAATTTTTAAATATCTTTCAGGTGTCCAGCTAATATTATGTGTTAATGTGGGAAAAGTTTATGTTATTTATATCAAATAAATACAGACAGTGCAAGCCTGGTTTGCATATAGTCAACTATTTATTACAAAGTTAGTGCTCTGTGCCATGAGATAAAACATCTACTTAGAATAAATATGGCAATATTCCTTAAAGAATGTAATTCAGTCAAGTCATAAAAAATGTGCTTCATGTTTAAATTTAATCCTTCACTGTCAAAAGAAAATTATTGCTGAACAGTCTCGAAACATTTTAGAAAATTCCTGTTGATTTTCAGCATTCTTTTTCTTTTTTGTCATTTCTTTTTTAAAAAATTAAGAAGTTGAGTTGTAGTACAAATATAAATGCATATAAAGTAACAATATGATATGCATTTGATCTTAATCCACAGTCACCCACATTGTCCACACCCCAGTGTCTTGATTCTTCTATATCTCCTCTATAACAGCCATAAATAACTATCTATATCTACCTATCTATATCTCTCTATATGTATGTATGTATGTGTGTATATATATGATTTTGATTTCACCTCACTCCAGTCAGACTGGCAAAAATGAAGAATATAAACAATAACAGATGCTGGAGGAGTTGTGGGGAGATGGGAACACCAGCACATTGTTGGTAGAACTGCAGATTGATACAGTTGCTCTGGAAAGCAGTGTGGAGACTCCTCAAAAAATGAGGAATGAATTCACCATATGATCCAGCTGTCCCTCTTCTGGGTATTTTCTCAGAAGAGCTAGAATCAGCACATTACGGTGACACAGCAAAATCAATGTTCATACCAGCTCAATTTACAATAGCTAAATTATGGAATCAACCCAGATTCCCATCACTGGAGAATGAATCCAAGAGCTCTGACATATATATACAATAAAATTCTACTCAACTATTAGAAACATCCATATTATGACCTGTGATGATAAATGGATGGCAGTGGAAGAAATCATGCTGAGTGAAATTAGCCAAACGCAGAGACTCAAAGGTCAAATGTTTCCTCTCATTTGGGGAGGCTAGAACAAACCTCAGTCTTGGGTGAAAGGTAGTCAAGCTCTTGGACTAGATCTACCAAAGGTGCAGCAACATTTAATTATAGATATGTAGGGGTGGGAGTGAGTGAGGAGAGAGGGGAGAGGGAGGGAAGTTAAGGAGGGATCTAGGGATACAATCAACAATGTAACATAGATTTTCAGCATTTTTTAAAAAGTTACACTGTTATAAAAGGAATACCCCAATGGTGGAAGTGTAAATTGGTACAGTCTCAGTGATGAATAATTTGATGGCACCTAGATGAAGCTAGATGTGTCATACATTTCAGATATATCAGGAATGCTGCTATCAAACAGTGATTCATCCATGGAAGGAGCAAGAGGAAAGGGATGAAAGAAGGGCACACAGAGTCTTATGTGCAACTTTTTAAGTTTTCATTGGTGCATTATAATTGCGCATAACAGCAGGGGTCGCTGTGATATATGCATATACATATATAACATAATTTGCTCCATTTCATTCCCCAGTACATCCCCTTTCCCTCTCCTCCTGCCTCCCCATTATCCTCTTCCCCTTCTCTATTAGTCTCCTTTCTATTTAATTGTTGCATTATTATGATACATAAAAGTGGGACTCATTGTAATGTATTCATATATGCATATTGCATAATCTGGTTGATTTCATTTCCTAGTTCCTTTCCTTTCATTCACCTCCTCCTTCCTCTTCAATCCTTTACTACTACTCTACTGATCTCCTTTCTATTTTTGTGATATGCCCTGGATTCTTTTCTTTTGTTCTCTATAGTTTTCTCACGACAGAGAAAACATTGGACCCTTGACTTTCTGAATCCAGCTTATTTCATTTAGCATGATGTTTTCCAGTTCCATCCATTTACATATTCAGCAAAGGTCATAATTCTATTTTTCTTTATGGCTGAGTAAAACTCCACTGTGTATGTATACTGCGTTTTCCTTATCCATTCATCTGTTGATGGGCACCTAGGCTGGTGCCATAACTTGGCTACTATGAATTACATGACTATAAATATTATAATGCAAATATCTTTATAATATGGTAATGTCAGTTCTTTTGGATATATGCCATGGAGTGGAATAGCTGGGTCAAATGGTAGTTCTATTCCTAGTCTTCTGAAGAATCTCCATACCTTTTCTCAGAGTGGTTATACCAATTTGCAGTCAAATAGGCAAATGAACTAAACAGACATTTCTCAAAAGAAGAAATGCAAATGGTCAACAAATATATGAAAAAATGTTTAACATTGTTAGTACTCAGAGAAATGCAAATCAAAACTACACTGAGATTTCGTCTCACCCAAGCAAAAATGTCAAGCCTCAAGAATATAAATAATAATAAATATTGGTGAGGATGTGAAGAGAAAGGAACACTTGTAACTTACTTGCAAAGCTGAGAGATTTAACTTGGGTTTGTGATATATTATTTTTTATATAATTTATTTTTACAATTACTTTGTGATTAAAATGAAAATAAAAGTGAATGCAAACAAATACTATTTAATGATTAGAAAATATTACAGAGTTAGTAGTTACTTACAGCAGTAATTAGGTGTTCTCCAGTGAATACAGACATCAAACTTATTGCACAGGGCCACATATGCAGATAGAGCATCACATTCATAGTTCCAGAAATAGGTATAATTGATCCACATCTTTTCACAGAAGTCTTTTGGTGAAACCTACAGATGCATTTTGGCTTGGGATAAGTAATGTTGTTTTATTTTTCTAAAAGCCCTAAGCTAGCCTAAGACAATTTAGAAAATCAGAGGACAGCAAGTTAATATTCATTATAGTTACTGTTAGATTTCAGATTTTCAGGAAACCACAATACTAGATATCACCCTGAATTTATATTTTCCAACACATTTTAAATGAGATAACTATTACCTGTACTAATCCATAAAAATCTTTCTTATAAACATGGAAAAGAAACAGAGTAAGTCAAACTGAGCAAAAATCTACTTCTGATGTTCTGCTTTGGGTTACAATCATCTCTTCTATACATGCATATGATTTTGAACTACTATAAAAAATTGGAAGCTCCCAAAGCAGTCTGTAATGGTATAGAGCATGACTCATTAAATCAGTCTATAAATGCTTCTTAAATTTTTTCTTAATATTCCATATTCACTTTATGTCATATAATTTGTTATGCTTCATTTTATTAGACTTTTTCTACAGACTATATTCTGTTTTGATCTAGAGACTACCTGAAATCTCAATAATTTAATTTATACCAACATTTATTCCAATTTTTCTCTCCACTCATTCATTCAGTAATCACAAACTAAGCATGAATGTATAGACGATAAATTCTGAGTTTTCCTCTTTCTGGTCCAGTAGCTTCTCTAAGGGCCTAGGCCTGCACTTGTTGGAAGGAGGGAAAAGAAATGTGCTTAGCTGATGGGTGACCTCTTCATGCCTACCTCACTTTATGTTTGTAGAAGAATACAGTCACTTCTCTATTCCTGATCATCCCTATGGGAATATTGCCCTGGGAGGCAGACAGACCATGTCCAGTATGGTTCAGTCTAATTGCAGGGGCTCAACCAACATGGTCAACAGCTATCCATAGCTTGACCCAATGGTCAAAACAGACATCTTCTAACACCAATTTCTCCATGACCTGGTGGAATAGGCTTAATAATTTTCTGGGGAAAGTTGTCTTGACCCAGTCAAGACATGGCTAGATGTCTTAGTTCACCATCATAAACAACAGGTTAAATTCACATCCTGTCATTTTTTTCCTATGTGGAAAATTTATATTTATATCCCTAATGATAAAAACACACCAGTATCTTCCCCAATTAAATTGCTTTTTATCTATGTAGCAGATCAAGTTTTATATTATCATGTTTTTAGATATTAAGTAATTAGCCATTTGTGCAAGTGTCCAAATTCTCATATATATCTGGACTTCAGTTTTCCTGTCTTTTTCCATCAAATTCACTGGGAAGGTTCTAAGAGAAAAGTTGATACTATTGCAGACTAAATGGCACCCTGTATTGCCTCCCCATACTTTGAAGAGTCAGCTGAAAACTTTCCAATCAATCTTACAAGTTCTCAGTTGATGCAATTTTTAGAATTCATAGTGCTTTAAATAATAAAGTAACAACAACATGTATTAAATATATTGCTTTTTAAAATTTTATGTGCATTCCTTTAAAAAATTTAAACACATAAAACATTTTCATTCAAATCTCTAAGTAAACTGAACCTCCATAAATAAATGCTGTTTTTATCCCCATAACTTCAAACTCTTTATCTTTCCCCTCAGGGAATTTCTAGGGCAGGATAATACAGTCTTTGCCTCCCTGTCTAGCACAGGCTGTCTATAGTGAGCTCCCTGCTGACTCAACAAATTCATCATTCTCTCCAGACTCTTCCCCTCCATGTATGTTGCACTAAACTACTTCATTCTGTTTCATCATTTTCCTTGCATAGGCTTTTACTCCAAATATTCTCTTGCTTATATACTATTTCCTCTGTCTAGATTTTTCTTCTTCCTTCTCTCCTGGTTAGCCCATCTTTCTGAACAGTTCAAAGGTTTAAATCGCCATGAACCCGTTTCCAAAGATGGGTTCTTATGCACCTCCATATTGCATATTGCAATATACCTGTTCTGTGATTGCCTTCCTTCTAGATTTCTTGACATCAGGGGAAGGTCTTATTCCTGTAGCACAGGGGTCTAACATAGTGCCTACTATGTGCTAGTTGCTCACTAACTTTTAGTTAAACAATTTGTAAAATTCTGTGCTTGTCCTTTGCCTCTAACAATGAATCTTTTTTAATGAAAGAGTTATTTAAAATATGTATTAATCAATTCAGAAAGCTAGGGAGAAATAATGATCAATTAAGTTCTCATAAGACAGATGCTCTTACAAGTTTACACCTAAGAGGCCAGAATCACAGGCATCAATTAAAGTTTCGCTGTCTTGGTTTCTACACCGGGCAATCAAGCACCATTGATCTCTTTCTCCTAGAGGTATTTATTCATAGCAAAGACTTAATTTTTTAAAGCTTTAAATATAATTCTAACAAAACATGGGAAGGAAAAAAAGATAATTATCCTTCCTGTCTCTATAAATCTATAAACAGTAAGTGGTTCTGAATTCTAAAACATACTGACAGAAGGTTTGGAGATAAACTATTCTCAGTAGGAAAACATCACAGCAAGAACAGAAATTTATTGGCTTTTACTTTCAATATGTCTAACATGACAGTTCTTATTTATGGTTGCCTTGGCTTACTTTATCATGGCACGGAATGAAAACTCTTCTATTTAATAACTCAATGCAGTGACTGCAATCATACTCAGTACAATTCCTAACAGGTCTTCTTGTTGTTACTTCAAAGGATTTCTCAATTTCCCAGCTCTCAATAAATAATTCTATGTCTTCCATATTCATAATAATTGTGCCGTTTTGCATCCTTAGATCATCATCTGGATCTTCATTGCAAACTCCTTGAAAGAACATGTGACATTTAGAAGGAAAAAATTTTTCACTTAAACCAAATACAGGCAGCACAACTAAATCAGCTTAACAACTTATCTTAAAATGAATGAATTCTTTATTGAAGTTCCAAATTTATGGGTCCTTTGGCTTCAGCATTGAGAGGATTTTTTAAATTTTGTGTCTAACTCCTTTATAAAATAGTATAGAACTGCCTTAACCAGATAAGAAAGAAATCATGAGGTTATAAGTCAAAATATATGAAGAGATCATATTAAGAAATAGAAGATGGATTTGCTTCCTATACTCTTCCATTATTACCACCATCTCTTGACTTTAGAGGGAATTTTTATATTTGGAAAGATATTGCCTAGAAGAATGGAATTTGGTGATTGAATCTCAGGCTCCTAATCCCCCAGGAAAACTCTGCCTGAGCAAATTAAATTTCCTGTTTCTGGAATTGCTCCCCTCACCCCATTGTCCAGTACCTGACACCACCCCAAGTGAGGTCTGTGATTGGCATACAGTCAATCCTTACTTCCATATATTAGTAATACAGCCAATTCACGGCAGTTACATAGACACCTGGATTCATTCAACATTAGGATAATCATTGTCAGACTCAAGGCTGGACTTGGGAATTCCAAGACAAAGACCATCTACCTTCAATGGGTTGACAGGACATCTTGAAGGTTATGATGCTTTGATCTGCTATAGCCTCTGGATTCCTTGAAGAAAGCCAGATTGAGAATAAACTTATTCTTCCCCCAGTGGAGTACAGAGCCAAGGAAAGTTAGAAAAAGGGCCCAGATCCATTATCATAACTTACCTGAGTCCCATCCTACATGTACACATACTTATCCTTAATTCCCAAGACTGTATTTTATAAAATATGTGAAATAAACATTTTATTCAAGCATCAAATCTTAATCACCAAACAAATGGATCAGAATGAATAAAAGTCGCTACTGCTGCAGATGCCTCATCTGTCAACTATGCAGCAAAGTAGATATTAAGATTTTAAGCCTAAACTTCTGAAGAGAAAGGTTATTTACAGTAAAAATGTGTTTTCACTGCAATTCCAGACATCACCTAGCAGACTTCAGTGTTACATAGTCTGAGACACCAATAAAGGTTTCCTATTATAGGGCCCATGTTCAGTTGGGGTCACACTCTTGTTCACCTCAACTTTTCCAGTCAGTACCCAACCTGGTGGTTCTGACAGCACTAAGATGGTCCTTTAACTAACCACCCTTCTCCCACTCTGAAGGCCACAGAGTTTAGAAGGCCACTTTGATCCTTGGTAGCAAAAAGTTGATCCTAGTGGATCCCAGTAATACATAGCTTAGTTAAAAATCAGTTAGCAGAGTATCTGTCTCCTTAAAAGTAAGAGATGAGAACAAAAGAGAAAAAAAATCAGCTCTTTCAAAAGTACTAAATAATAGGAAAAAACACACATTCCCAGAGTCTGAATTCTTAATAATAACTAAGAAGTTTATATATACTCTGTAATAACTACTCCCACATGATAACTTTAGTCACCACTAAAGTCTGTGACAACATTTTCTTTTGCAGAGGAAGTACGCAAATAACTTTCAAAAAACTTTCTACTAAATATTTATGTTTTTGAAAAGAAATATGTATTTCATTTAATTTGCTGAGGGCAAGAACTAAGTCTTATTAATTTTTGAGTTTTCAGCATCAAACATAATGTCAAAAACTCAGAAGGTAATGCATAAACTTAATTGATCAATAATTAGTGAAGTTAAAGTAGATATATTTATCATAAATTAACATTTATTGACTGTGTATAAGTAACATGTTAAGTGTTTTACATTAATTTTTCACATCTAATCCTAACAACTAGCAATTTTAAAAGTTAAAATTGACATGTAATAAACAGAATTAAAAACAAAAATCATATAATCATCTCAATTGATGCAGAGAAGGCATTTGATAAAATTCAACACCACTTTATGCTCAAAACTTTGGAAAAGATAGGGATCAAGGGAAGATACTTTAACTATGTCAGATCCATTTACGACAGAACCATAGCCAACATTATCCTCAATGGAGAAAAACTGAAAGCATTTCCACTGAATTCAGGTACTAGACAAGGCTGTCCACTCTCCCCACTCTCGTTCAATATAGTCCTTGAAACCCTTGCCAGAGCTATCAGGCAAGACAAGGAAATCAAAGGTATTCGTGTAGGAAAAGAGGAAGTTAAGTTATCTCTATTCCCTGATGACATGATTCTATACTTAGAAGACCCATTAACATCGGCCAGAAAACTCCTATAGCTTATAGGTGATTTCAGCAAAGTAGCTGGCTACAAGATCAACTCCAGCAAATCACTAGCGTTTCTTTACTCCAGCAACAAATCTGCAAAAGAAGAAATCAGGAAATCTCTCCCACTCACCGTCTCCTCCAAAAAAATGAAATACTTGGGCATTAACCTTACAAAGGATGTTAAGGACCTCTACAAAGAAAACTATCAAACACTAAAAAAAGAAATTACAGAAGACCTGAGTAGATGGAAAAATATTCCATGCTCAAGGTTAGACAGAATCAATATAATAAAAATGGCCATTCTACCCAAAGCCCTATACAGATTCAATGCAATCCCCATCAAGATACCTATGGCATTCTTCACAGATATAGAAAAAGCAATTCTCAAGTTCATATGGAATAAGAGGAGACCCAGACTAGCCAAAACATTACTCTATAGAAAGGAAGAAGTAGGGGGTATCTCAATCCCTGACCTGAAATTATACTACAGAGTCATAGTAGCAAAAACAGCATGGTGTTGATATCAAAACAGAATCAAAGATCATTGGAACAGAATAGAAGATTCTGACAAAACCTCATATATTTAACTTTTTGATAGTTGATAAAGGGGGCAAAAGTATAGTGTGGAAGAAAGATAGCCTGTTCAACAAATGGTGTTGGACAAACTGGACAGCCATATGTAGACAACTGAAACTGGATCCTTATCTTTCTCCCTGCACAAAAATTAAATCAAAATGGATCAAAGACCTGGATATTAAGCCAACAACTTTAAACTTACTAGAAAAAGAAGTAGAGTCAACACTACAGCATATAGGAGTTGGCAGCTACCTCCTAAACAAAACTCCCATGGCTCAAGCAGTAAAATCAAGAATAAATGAATAGGATGCAATTAAACTAAAAAGTTTTTGCACAGCTAAAGATCTAGTCAAGAGCATCAAGAGAGAACCTACAGAATGGGAGAAAATCTTTGCCTGCTACACCTCGGACAGAGGGCTAATATCCAGAATATATAAAGAACTAAAGAAACTAAAGTCCAAACTCACAAATAATCCAATCAATAAATGGGCTAAGGAACTTAAAAGAAACCTCTCCCCAGTGGATGTCCAGAAAGCCCATAAATATATGAGAAAATGCTCTACATCATTAGCTATAAGGGAAATGCAAATCAAAACTTCAACGAGATACCACCTCACTCCTGTTAGAGTGGCAAAAATGAAAAATACAAACAACGACAGATGCTGGAGGGGCGTGGGAAAAGAGGAACACTGTTACACTGCTGGTGGGACTGCAAACTGGTTCAGCCACTATGGAAAGCAATGTGGAGAATCCTCAAAAAATTAAGGATGGAAGGAACCACCTTATGACCCAGTTATCCCACTCCTGGGTATTTTCCCAAAAGAGTTAGAATCAGCATATTATAGTGATGTGGCTTCATCAATGTTTATAGCAGCTCAATTTACTAGAGCTAGACTATGGAACCAACCCAGATGCCCCTCATTTGATGAGTGGATACAAAAACTTTGGTACTTATACACAATGGAATTCTACTCGGCCATTAGAGAAGATGATATTATGGCTTTTGCAGCCAAGTGGATGGAGATGAAAGGAATTATGCTCAGTGAAGTATCCCAATCTCAGAGACTAAAGAGCCGAATGGTTTCTCTCATCTGTGGAAGCTAGAATACATGGGGAAGCAGTATGTTAGACAGCTAAGCTAACAATAACTTCAAATTGTACGATTCTCAACGCAATAGGGGGATGACTCCCTAGGTTACTTGGAGGCGTAGGGAGGAGGATGGGGAGGGGAGAGGGTGTAGGAAGAACTCCTAGGAGACTGGAGAGTGGGAATATGGGGGAACCATCTCAGAAGCAGATGTCATTCCTCCAAGAGATACCCATTTAATTCAGGAGTTCTTCTGGGGGAAACAGCAACAGGGGAAACCCAAGTTGGCATCCATGATTTGGCATTACCCCTGGATAACTAAATATATATACATTGGTTCATGAATGTTTGATAATGTTTCCCCCTCAATTGTATCTCTATATCCATCTAATAAAAAAATAAAATGAGGTGATGTTTCAATTTCTGCATATTACAGTATAATGATCATGGAAACAGATATTACTGCCCCATCTTGAAAGATGAGAAAACTGATGGTCTTTTAAGAGTTCAGAGATGTGAAGGGTACAGAAAGTAGATTATAGTTTCCATTCAACTTTTCCAAAAGACACCAGAGCCAGGACTTTTAAAAATTATCATGTACCCACAGATATTTCTAGTTTGTTTACTTTGACTTACAACTCTTCATATATCTATGTAACATACTGCAATATTAAGCCTAGAGGTAAAGGCACACATAAGCTATATACTTCATAGTAAAACTAGGAATGTATTCAGAACATTGTATTCTTCCAAGATGACATAAGTTTTCCCTGATATCAACCTTTACAAAAAATAAAGTGAAGGTATTTAAGCCTATAACATTCCTATTCCTTATTTTTATCACTTACAAGGTAAAACAACACTAGTGCCTACTTATTAGGGGTTACTAGAATAAAGTAAGTTAAAAAATGCCTGGTTGTTTACTAATGTATAATAAAGAAGAGTTAGTAGAAATACAAGGTATTGTAGTAATAGGAGTAAGCATTCATTTCCATGAAATACCCAAACAGAACTGTTATTTTTTGCTCATTAGCCTTTTATGGAAAGCCATTGCTTTCTTCAGTATTCACATGGGGAACTGAAAATGAATATCAAATCTCAAATCTGAAAAGTAGGCCAACAGGGTTCAAAACAATATAGTGTACTTAGGAAAAGAAATATTAGAAATAAGAGATTTGAAGATCAGTGCTCACCACAAAGTCCTTCTGTATAGGATGACAAGTTAAAGCGGAAGCTGAAGTGAATGTCTATGATTCCTGTAAGATGAGCCCACTTTATGATTAATCCAGCTGGGGTGGTAATCACGTACATTGTACCAGAATCCTCTATGAACAGTTCTTGATTTGAAAAGGGCAAAGGCACAACACTAGAATCCACTTCTACCTAGAATAATATAAATACATCCGCTGGAAAACTATCTATTTAAATGTACACTAATCAAAATCAGGACAATACAGATTATTCTATTTTTCTGATTTAATATGAACTATTTTAAATGTTTAAATTTTATTTCTCTAGCTGAAAGGACATCTGAAAAAATAAGAAAAGAGACAAGGAAGGCTATTTTTTTCTTCCCATTGTTGAATGACAATTGGTTTTGTATGCAGAGGTAAGTTTGGGAAAAGAAAGACTTGGAATTTGGTTAATAGATTAAACATTTCAGATCACATTAAAGGCAAAATTATTTTTCTCCTGTTGCCATAGCTACTTATAACTTATAAACTCTTCTATTTTTCTTTTGTGTGCCTGACTCTACTCAGTAATCTCACCTCACTGCATTTTATTTTTCTTAAAAGTTAACTTCCTTCTGTGCTATATGTTTTTGTCTGTTTCCCTCATTATACATTGACTATTATATGCTAACATAAATTTAAGATAATAAAGTTATTTTCAGGATATTTTCTTTAATCTGGGTTCTTTCTTTGAGTTCCTAAATCAGTATTTAGCTATAATAATGGTCATTATAGTCATCTGTCAAACTTAGTAAAAAACTAAGATTCACTGAGATTTTACTTCCTGGATTGAATTGGATTCTAGACTGAATTTTAGCATGTGTACTTGGCAATATTAATGCAGGCAGTCTAGGGATTACACTTTGAAAAACAATGCTTTAAATAATGCCAATAATATATGAGCAATAACCAACCATATATTTTTTGAAGTTGCATGTCATCAACCATCTAACTTCTCATCTTTATATCTTGTTCATTCTCCTGCCCTGGGCTGAAACATCATTCCTCTTCAATCCTCTTTCTACTCATTCTTTAAGATTTATTTTAAATGTCGTTCCTTCCAAAGACAACTATTTGACCTTCCTATAACTTCTATTTCTGTATCTTGCCCATAATTCTAACACTATACCTCCTTGCTTTCTAGTTAGCATAAATGTTTAGGTGAATCCCACACAATTACAAGTTACTTGAGATCAGGACCTGAGTTGTTTTATCATGCAAACTCTTTTGAATAATGGGCTATTAATTGAATATATGAACAGTGATTAACCAGTGATTAGTTTATCTGATGCCAAAAATAAGCCCTTCTGCCCAAATGCTCAAAATAATGGTGCTGACCAGATTTGAGTTTATTTCCTATCCATTTTTTGTTAATATATCAACTTGATTAAAATTAAAGTTACATACAAATGGTATCATCCAAAAGTACCTTAGTCACGTATTTTAGGTTTCATTTAAGTAAAACTTTTTACTATCTTCTTATATTTCAGTCTCATTTTAATATTATTTTCAGTCTAGAATCTGTGAATCTGTGCTAACAGATGGAATTAGTTCCAGAAAGCCTGTAACATCTCAGCCAGTTTAAACAAAATCTTTGCACATCTTTTTCTTTTTCTTATACTTTAGAAAGAACAATTTAGATCTGAATAAAGCACCCAACTCATAACTTATGCTTACATGGTAAACTTACATTCCTTATGATAAGGGTTTTTTTCTATAGAAGCAAGTGGCTCCTTTCAAGTTTATTCATAAAACATTATTCTTCTTTATTATAATAAAGTTAAATATTCCTTCTTTTTTGTTTTAGCTATCACTTATTTTCCAAAAAATTAATTATGTCAGCACTTCAAAACCAGCCCTTCCACCTATTTTCTCAGTGGTTTTCATTCTGCTATCCATGACCACTACTCTCTTCAATATTATTATCCCTCCTGTACCCAGCATTTCCACTTTGTATGATTTGAAACACAGACATTAACTCTGGAATGAAGAAGCTTGGCCCAACATTATTTGAGGGGCATTAGCATGATTAAAAAGGCCCTTAAATTAATTGCACAGGGCAGAGACATTTGCAAAAGTTGACACATAAATGGAGGGAGGAATATAAAATTAAGAAACGTATATTTAGGCTTCCCATGTAAAGAATGATTCTCCATACAAGCAATAAAACTACATTTATAGGGCTGGAGTGATGCCTCAGTGGATATGGCACTTATCTGGCATGTGCCAGGATGCAGGTTTAAACCCCAGTACCATGACTCAATGAAGTGTCGGAGCAATGAAAGCCACATGAACAACTAACTAAAATTGATTCTTTTCCTTTCTCTCTCTCTCTCCCTCTCTCTTTCTCTCTCACACACACACACACACACAATCCCCCCTTTTAAAAAACTCTACTGATGTTTAATTTTCCCTTTTTTTCAAAATTTTTTCATAGAATCTTATTTTCATGTTATGAGGAAAAATTTTAATTGTGTTCTTACCTTTCTTGTTACCCTATTGATAAGCATTTTACCTAGAGGTGTTGTCACATTTAACTTCTTAAAACAAAGTCCAGAGATTCTTCCAGAGAAAGCCTTAATTTAAAAAACAAATTAAAACTTAATGGACTTAAACATAAATTTAGTTATAAACAAAATGAATTTATTGAATAATTTGCAAATACTCACTACCTTTTTAAATGAGTTTCCATTCTGAAAAAAAAGTATAAAAAAATTTAAAAAAATTTAATCACTTTAAGATATTATTCACATAACATACAAACAGCTGATTTAAAGAATATAATTCAATGGTTTATAATGCACTCATCAAAAGGTTTAAAGATTAACATAAACTATTTGAAAATATTTTCATCACCCCAATAAGAAGCCTCATACCTTAATGTAGTCACTTCCCATCAGAAGGCCAATATGAGTTTTTGAGCGCCTTTTTATTCTAAGAATCCCTGTTGTTAACAATGTACAAAAACTATATATTTAAAGGAAATGACCACAAGAATGAATTATGGGTGCTGGGGTTTGAACCAGGGTCCGTGCGCATGCAAACACTGCAATTGCCAGGCCAGCGCTCCAGCCCCCATAATTCATTCTTGTGGTCATTTCCTTTAAATATATAGTTTTTGTACATTGTTAACAATGTACAATGCAGAAACAAAGGCCAGATGAAAAACTAAATAAAGTTGATTCTTTCTCTCTCTTACTCTCTCACTCTATCCCTCTCTCTTGGAAAAAAAAATGAATTATGACCTACCTGATTCATGGAGCATTTTTCAATATGAACCACTATGATCTCCCCAGGAATTCTTACTAATATATAAGAAGCCATACTATACAAAGCAGCATTGTTTCCATCAAATGTAATAATGCTCAGTTCCGACAACATGGAACATCTACCTAAGATAAAGTGGTGGAAAATGGAATTAGTCCCTTACCTATTTGTGTTTTTAGCAATAGTTTCTTTTTTAAAAATCTCTTAAATTAGTCCTATGTTTGACAAGAAGCCACTCAAAATGTCATATATTGTGGACCAAAACTTTTTTTTTTTTTAAAGAAAGAGGGACAGTGAGAGAGAGAGAGAAAGAGAGAAACAACTTTATTTAGTTTTTCACATGGCCTTAGTTGCTCCAACACTCAGTTGTGTACGTGGTGCTGGGGTTTGAACCCGGCTCCTCATGCTTGCAAGGCAAGCGCTGAAACCGCTGAGCCACCGCTCCAGCCCGGACCAAAACTTTTAAATCAAATGAAAAAAGCTCAAAAACAATAATGGCATAATGATATGATCAGTTCCAAAGAAATAAGAATCTTCCCTGGTTAAAACATTGGCAACCAGGGGTTGGAGTGGTGGCTCGGAGGTTATGGTGCTTGCCTGGCATGTACGAGAAGGTGGGTTCAAACCCCAGCACCATGTACACAATGAAGTATCGGAATAACAAAAGCCATATGAAAAACTAAATAAAATTTATCTCTCTCTTGAAAAAAAAAGAATTGGCAACCACATAAGAAATGCGAACTTACAAGGACATCCCCACTCAGGACAGCAGACATCAGTGTTCACTTGAACAGGTCTTCCCCGGAAACCACAGTCCGGCATTTCCAAGTCCTTTGGGCAATTATGAGACCAGTTGTAAAATGTCCATTCCATATTAAGGCATATATATTGGCTACAGTTATAAACAGGATCAAATGGCAAAGGCTGTTAAAGAAAGAGAAAAAGTAGTAAATTCTTCCCTATTTTCAACTAATGGTTTCAATTGATATCTTAATTTCACAATCACATTGTCTATAATGTATATTTCCTAATATAAAACATTTGAAAGAAAGAATTCAAAATTTCACAACAAATTTTTGTTGATGTGTCCTCATTACAATATTCAATATGTACTTAATTTAAGCTTTATTTTAATATTTATTTAGCTTCATAATTACCCATACACTCAGACAAAATAAAGTCCTTTCCTACATTCTGGAGGTTAGCACTTTGTAAGCAAGTATATATGATGGCAGCTAACTTTTCCTATTACATTACGTAAAGCTAATATGTGACTATAACTTCTGTTCATATTGGTTTTTAAAAAAATCACAATTTAATCCCACCCAAATATCTCACTAGAAATTCATGCATGACATCGCTTTAATAGCACATGGATAGTATCATTACAAATTAGAAATTTTTATATATAGCTTATAAATTCTAGATAAATGAGTTAGAACATTCAAAGTTCATAAATCACATTCTATTTAAAGTATGATAATAATTACAGCAGTGATAAGACAAACATTGCTCTAATTAACCCATTTCATCCCCACAACAACCCTAACAGGTAGGGACTATTGTTTTTTCCATCAGAATGGAAATTAAAGTAACTTGTCCAAGATCTCATAGCTATAGGTAGTAGAGTCAGAAAGTTCACCCAGTGTTATTTAGGAAGCTGTGCTCTTAACCACTATTTTCTACTGCATCTTGGGTTTTTGAGACAAAAAATTAATAACTATCGACACCTCTTATATGTCATACATTAATAAAATGTCATTTAGCTCTAAATCTTTTTAAGTCAGTTTCTATCATTAAACTATTTATATGTGTGGTGCTTGTGTGTGACAAAAACAAAGATAAGAAAAATTAAATAATTTTCTAAAGAATGAGGCTATTAGATGAGGATTTCTAAATTTGAGAGCCAAATTTCCAAAATTTTCTGTCTACCATTTGCACCAACTCTCTGGCATTGATCTTGCTTTTTATTTCCCCCCAAAAATACAAACAATTAGAAGAGAACCAAAGCCCTCACACAATCTAAACCACCTAAAAGATTTATACTTTCTACTCTTCTGAAACTATTCTTAACAAGGTCACCAAGGAACTTGAAATTGAGTTCACTGAGCTCAACCTAGTGGTCAATTCACAAATCTCATCTTAACTCATCTATTAAAATATTTAATAAAGCTAATTACTCCATCTTCCTTAAGGTCTTTTCTTTTCTTGGATTCAGATCACCTACAACCTCTTATATTTTCTCCTTGCATGTTTCTCATCTTCTCTCAACATATTAAAGTTGTAGTGGCCCTCTTCCCTCTATCTGCATTCAATCCCTATGAGATCTCGTCCAAATTCATAACTTTAAATACTGTTATCTATTGAGAAATACCAAAATTTTATCAGAGCTTAACCTCTGTCCTTTATTCCATATATGTCTACCAGATCTGTATATCCATAGCTTTTTTTTAACAACCTTAAAAGATTTTAACAAAATAATATAAAATGTGTATATATTCTGGATATTGCAATTACCCCCAGGAGTGCCCCCCCAATCACCCTCCCTTAACCCACCCTTCCCCTTCCCACTATATCTCTAAAAAAAGTATTAGGTTGTAAAGCATTACATCTTATCTGGATTTAACTCATGCTACTAGACCAACTTTCTCATTGTCCAGGGTCTAGTCCCCACCTCCACAGATGAGTGGAGACAATCGACCCTTAGATCTCTGGGTTAAGCTGATTTTACTCATCATGATCTCTTCCAT
>PVKS010005568.1:0-41137 GCA_004027875.1 Aplodontia rufa | reverse complement strand
CTTTTTACATCTGGGTGGAATTTTAAATCTTACATGGCAAAACTGAACTCATGATTACAACCATCCCAGACCTTCACTTCTCACAAAGTCCTCATTATGTTTACTGCCAATCCTTCAGTTGCTTAAGGGAAAAATCTTAGAATTCTTGATGCCTCTCTTTCACTCATACTCCACATCTAATCTTTCACAAAATATATGTCACCTCTGCCTTCCAAATGCTTCCGGGATCCAGGAATTTCTCATTCACTCCACCACTATTACCTGGTCCACATCACCACCATTGCTTGCCTAAACTTCTTAAACAGCCTCTTAGCTGGTTCTGTTGTTTCCTAACACCCTACTAGCAACATAGCAGCCAACATGATCCTGAAACTAATGAGATCATGGAAATCCTTGATCCAGAAGCATAGAATGTCTTCCTATCTTACTTAGAAAAAAGCCACAGTCTTTATAGTGGTCTATATAATCTACTTTATTTCCTACTATTTTATTCCTTTCTAACTTAATGGCCTCATTATTCTCTTATTCTTTTAATGTTAAATATATTCTCTTCTCAGGGCATTCTCCCTGGCTAATCCTCTGTTTGGAATATTGTGGACCTGGTACTCTGCATTGCTCAGTCTCAAATTCTTTAGATCTCTTGCTCTAACATTACCTTATCAGTGAAGATTTTCTGACCATCTTATTGAAAATAGTTTCATTATTCTCTCAAACAGAGCTTTACAACATTTTTATATGTGGGTAATATATTTTGCTTTATTGGCATTCTCAAAAACTCTAATACAGTGCAAACTCCATAAAGGCAGGAATGTTGGCCTACTTTTATACTTTATCAATGGTGCCTGAACAGTTCTTGGCCAGAAATGGTACTAAATAAATATTTATTAAATAAACAGCTAGTTTATCAGAATGAATGGAGAAAGAGATCTGCTTAAGTATCAGCTGAGAAAATTACTATCTCTAGGGGCTGATGACTATCTTTTTTGGTTGCCCATGTATTTTTATCAGCTTACATAGTGCCTGGTATAGAGTAGATGCTCAATAAGTATTTTCTGAATGCCTGATTGATGGAGAAGTCCACACTAGATAATTCTTTATTAATAAATCACATTTAAGTTCTTACTTAAATTCTATTTTCCTACTGCAATTAGAATGTAATTAATAAGAACTCTCTGATTCAGTTAAGAAAACAATTGTTGAAATATAATGCGTTTTATTATTATCTTTTTAGCAAAGATAAACCTAAAGTAGCTTAATTGTGTTTGAACAGTGATAAAGAAACAAAAGCAGATGCTATAAGGAAATAACAAATAGCTGAAAGAGATTACACAGTCATACCTCACATTCCAAACCTGTTGTAGGTATTGCAGTTGTTAACATGTCAAATACAGTGATGTCTGATGGAGTAATCATTTCTGGACCTACTAAAAATGAAGACGAAATCCACGTTAGTGGACTAGTATCATCATTATGGAATTCACATGACAGAAAATATGCTAAGAAACTCTATACAGATTATTTCATTTGTAAAAGAGATAAGAAATACTATTGTCATTTTACAGATAAGGAAACTAAGTCATTGGAAAGTCAGTTTGGAAGGTAACAGGGGCAGAAGTCTACACAGGAATTCTGATTCCAAGGCCCTGGCTCTTAAAGACCATCCTGTAAACATCTTCACTATCTTATGGTGTTAACACAATTGTTTGAACAGGTAAAAAACCAGTGGTATCACCAAAGAGTCTCAAGAGTTAAAAATTTTGTTGCATTTTCAAAAGAAGTAGAGAAGTTGGTCCCTTTCCATTGGTGAAACCCTGGTACATTCATTGCAAGCAGAATAGTGATGCTGGGGACCATGTGGCAACCTCAGTGGGTTGGTGTGGTGAAGGAGTGACCAGGGAAACGGAAATCAAAATTGGTAAACACATTTCTAAGGCACTTCTACACTGTTTAGCAGTACTGGTGAGATCTATTCAGTCTGAAGGACTACAGAAGAGTCAAGAAGAATGATGGAACTTTTCCCACACTGTATTTGCAATGTCCATCATTAATAGTATTTAAAATTATGGTTTTTATTTCCTATTGCTACTGTAGCAAATTGCCACAAATTTAGTGGCTTCAAACAATACCAATTTATAATAATATAGCATATCTGGAGATCAGAGGTCCTAAAATTGAGGAATCAGCAGGGCTGTGTTCCTTCTAGAGGGTTTAAAAGGTAATGTGTTTCCTTGCCTCCAACTTCTATGGACCAAATTCCTTGGCTTGAGTTCTCTTTCTTCACCTTTAAAATTGTAACTTATCACCTTCAACTCTTCCTCCTCTAACCTATTATCATCTTCTCTAACCCTGACGCTCTCTCTATATAAGGATCCACATGGATAATTCAGAGTAATTTCCCCAGGTCAAGATCCAGGCATAGAATGGAAGAGCATCCTTCATCTGCAAAGGCCCTTTGCCATGAAAGGTCTCATTCACACATTCTGGGGATTGTGACGTCTTTAGAGGGCCATTACTTGGCCTACCACAATGACATAGAGATAACATTTACCTTTTTGGTTAGATAATTTCTATAAATAACTCCCATTCTTGTTATTATTTTATAGCTCTTAAAGTGAAGAACAGGTAAAGCACAAAGAAAATTCCTTGGTCTTATTAGCAATGTCCATGATGCATAAATTAGATGTTACATCATGTATAGAGTGTAATATTTAATATAGACTTAAATGTCTTCATTTCCATTATCACAAACTTTCAGGCAAAGATGTTACAGATACCCAGGCCAATACAAACACAGAGTCATGGAAAATTCTAGTGAGTAAAAGGTTGTGTGGTCTCAACTGTGAAGGAGTATGGTGTTGTCTGAAATGATGAAAGGGTTATAAGAATTGCCTATGCATACAATAATAGGATGTCTTGACAACTACAGCTTTGCAGTAAGTTTTGAAACTGAGAAGTGTGAATTTTCTGACTTTTGCTTTTTTTTCAAGAATGTTTTGGCTATTCTGTTTCTTGTATATCATATAGTTCTAGGGTCAGTTTGTCAATTTCTGCAAATAAGTAGATAGGGTTTTGACAGGCATTACATGTACCTATAAATCAAATTTGAGAGTATTAATATTTTAACAATATTAAATTTTTAATCCATTTATTTTTAACTGCTTAATTCCTTCAGTAATGTAGCTTTAGGTTTGTATTTTAGCTCTTTTACTAAATATATTTTAAGTATTTCATTCTTTTTCAATACTACTGTAAATGGAATTATTTTATTTAATATTGTTCATTGCCAGTGTATAGAAATACAGTTGGCTTTTCATGCTGGTCTTGTATTCTGCAATTTTAGTGAACTTATTAATTATTTTTAATAGGTTTTTGCAGATTTCCTAGGATAATGTCTCTATCTACCTACCTATCTATGTAATCTACAAATAGAAACAACTTTACTTTTCTTATCCCTAATAGTCAGGGACTATAGTTATGATTAAATAGTTTTACACATTTGCAACATATGTTTTTTTTTTTTAAGAGAGAGAGGGGGACAGTGAGAGAGAGAGAAAGAGAGAATCAATTTTCTTTAATTTTTCATGTGGCTTTCCTTGCTCCAACACTTTGTTGTGTACATGTTGCTGGGGTTTGAACTCACATCCTCCCGCATGCCAGGCAAGTGCTGTAACCACTGTGCCACCACTCCAGCCCCGCAATATATGTTAAGTATTCATTTGGGGGCTATTAGATGAAAGTAGACAACATTACTTAGAAAAATTAACAGTATGCCCTGAATGTTAGAATACGTACTCTGATTTAATATACTTATTCCCTCCATAGAGTGAACAATGTACAAAAAGTATCTCTGGCCCCTCCCAAAACATACTTTTATGAAAATAGAGCAATTCCTCATCTCTACAAGGGTGATACAACCTCTCTAGTGTGGCTTATATGGATTAAATGTATGCCAAGTATTTAATCCAATTCCTGGCACGTATTAAGTATTCAATAAATGTGAGCTAATAAGAATAAATGAACTAGTGATGTTTATAGTGAGGCTATAATTTGGAAAAATATCAAAAGACTCCTAAATCTCTTCCATGATTCACCATCGCCTTAAGGAAAAAAAATCCAGTTTGTTTTCTTTTTCTTTCTTTCTTTCTTTTTTTTTTTTTTTTTTACCATGGATCTGTATCTGACCCCCTAATAATCTCTTCCATCCTATCTCTTGGAACTATTACTCACGTACTGCATGTTCAAATATACTGACCTTCCTAGAGACTCTTCATGTGAAATAATATCTAACATCCAACCTCTTACACTTATTAGTACCATCTAGCTAGAATGTACTTCTTCCTACACACCCCCTACCTTCTGTTATTTTTTGAAACTACAACTGCAAAATAAGTACAATGGCCTTTCCGTATGCCATTCCTATGCATATCCCAAGATGTCCATGGGGATTGATTCCAGACTTCCCACACACACCAAAATCTATGGCTATCAAGTCCCTTAAATAAAATGACATAGTATTTTTCATATACATTATGCACATCTTCCCACTACATTAAATCATCTTTAGATTAATTATAATATGAGCTAACATTAATGCAACACACTGAAACACACACAATTTGTTATGCTGTATTGCTTCGGGAAAAATGAAAAGGAAAAGAAACCTGTGCATGTTCAGCATATCAACCCAGATGAAAAATGTTCCCAAATATATTTGATCTGCAGTTGGATGAATCCACAGATGTGGAACCCACAGATACAGAGGGCTGACTATGCTACAATAGACTACTGTTCCATATGCTATTTGGGCATAAGGGCTGTGATGTATCTACTATGCACTCTCCCACTGAGCACCAGGACAATGGCTGGTACAGTCGATACTCAATTAAAGCTTGTCCAATATAAATATCTGAATTAGAACTTTTTCTAAACAATAATTTGAAGAGAAATAATACAATTAGTTTGGAAAGTCTCTCTCTCTCGCTCAGTAGATTTATTAAATCTTTAAGTTTCACAGTGAAGGAGGGAGGCAGGGATAGGAGCCCAGATTACTCTTCTAGAGCCTGAGACAGATCATAGAAATGGCAGCAGAGGATCCAAAGGAAAGATTGGTCTCATCTGCACCTCCTTAGAGCCAATTCAAGCACTAGCAGACTTTAATTAAGCAGAGTTTAGTAAAACCTAAATTCTGGGCAATGATCTGAGGAAAGTCCTAGTAGTCTATAGTAACTGAAAGAGTATAGAAACCAATTGATGTACTGAGCCCATAAACAGCTCCTTACTGAAGTGGAAGTGCCTTCTGGGTTTCATAGTTGATGGGATAGTCCTAATCCCAGCATCTGTGGTGTGCCAAGACTTAAATTACAGAGTACTCATTTTACTGTCTAAAATGGTACCTGAAACGATGGGTAGAGTCACCTCATCTGGTGGCACTAATGCTGGCTCTGTGGGAATCACAGGTACACCTACAAAGAAACAAAGATGCTCTTCCTTATTTTGTATTTGTGTAAGTAAGACCACATAATGCATATACCTTCAAGGAAAATGGTGGGTGTTTTCTTTGTGGGGGGACACAAGAGGGATGAAAGAGGCAAGATGCACATGATTTTGAAAGTAGTTAAGAACACCACCACCACAAAACCCATGGAAAAATATTAAACAAGACTTTTATGAGCACTTATTGTCTAAGACTCCTGTTTATAACCACATGCTTCATAGAGGAAAAAATATTCATGCTTTTCACTTCTCAGAGTAAATTAAGCAAGATTCAAACTTACAGTCTCCTGGATAAACACATTTGAGCGTGACCTCATCAAGGATCATGTTTTTAGGGCAGTGAGGCAAACATCCTTCAACCCTTTACATGGGGAAAAAAATCAAATAAAAAATAGTAAAATGCAAAAACAAATCTGTACTGAATATATGCAAATAAAGTATATCCTTCCTAAAATTCCTCTGTCCCCCTTGTGAAACACTGAGGGGTACTCCATTTGCCACCACTCCATCATATTTCAGTTTACAATAATCATAAGCAAGTGGATTATAAAGTGATACCATTAAAATTAAGGCAGAATTTGAACACAGAACATTCAAAATACACACTTACATTTTGGGGCACATTAAGGACATGTTCTATAAATCAATGGAAATGCAGATAAATAATTTATTGAGATGTTAATCTGTATTAGTTGTGTTGTTAAGTTCTACTCCTAAGTACAAGTAGACTGACATGATCTTGACTATCCTTACCTTGATGACATCTGTAGTTCAAAAATAGCATCTTCAATGGCTTTCCCTGTCTATTATTAAGCCCTACACTCATTGAAAAGAGAATTATGGAAGGGATGGAAGTAGATAGATAGGGTTGCCCTTGAACACAGGGTGGAGAAGGCAGAGACTCTGTTCTCAAGCGTGTTGGGGCCTGTTCCCAAATATGTGGCAAGGCCACGGGTGGAAGTAGTTGCATTTAACCCAGAGGAGTCCCAGTCTGAAACCCTGGGACATTTAGCCATGGTAAAGATTCCTAGTCCTTGTCTGTAGCACTGATGCCAAGTAAGAGGCTCAAATTCTAACAGTCCTTGCGCTTGGATTTGTGTATCAAATCAGGAGAAACGATCTGGAATAGCATTCTACTAAGGGATTGAACATAAGGACTGAGATTACATTTTCCTCTTGTCCAATTAAAGCTCAGAGTCCAATTTTTCCTGATTCTATGAAATAAATGTGATCTCTTTGATGAATAACCAAGTCTATTTATTAGATTCATATATTCTATAGAGAATTAATGCTGATACTAATATTGAAAGATTTTCTTATCTATATCTCAAATACACTACCAGATTGTAATAATATGTTTAAAAATTTCATAAACATTTCTATTTGGTTCATCTGTTAATACAGAATTTGTACAAAAATGCTCAAGGCTTCTCTTTCCATTCAGGATGAAAATGAACTTAACACCACGGGTCAGTGTCACCACCAGAGGGCACTGTTCATGGAAGCAAATTCAGGCAACACTACCAAGGAAGACTCTTTTTTTGTTGTTTTGTTTTAAGAGAGAAGGGCAGTGAGAAAGAGAAAGAGAGAATCAATTTTATTTAGTTATTCATGTGGCTTTTGTTGCTCCAACACTTTGTTGTGTACATGGTGCTGGGGTTTGAACCCACGTACTCACACATGCCAGGCAAGCGCCATAACCACTGAACCACCACTCCAGGCCAGAAAAACTCTTTTCTATCTTGTTATAAAATGAGCCTTAATGAGGCAAAGTTAACCATCTCTTGATACCTCATTCATATTTATTTTGTATGGGTGTGGTCCTGGGGATTGAACAATCGGGTGCTTTACCACTGTGCTGCACTCTCAACCCTTTTAAATTATTTTGAGATAGGGTTTTGCTAAGTTTCATAGGCTGGCCTGGAACTTGAGATCCTCCTGTCACAGCTTCCTGAGTTGCTGGGATATCAGATGTGTGCCACTGAGCCTGAATTACAATAATTTTTAAAACAAAAAATCATTCACTTATATGTGAGCAATTAATTGCTTATATCATATAATAAACTTGAATAATAAAATTTTAAATATAATGCCTCAGATTAAGAATGGTTCTTAGAATAGATACTATATATGAGAGTAGTGATTTACACATATGCTCTACGGTATACTACTTGGTCTATTTTCTCATTTAAAATTTATCATTTTCACCAGATACTTTTTATTTTATTTTTAACAGTTGCTTTGTTCCAGAAACTGAAATCACTTATGAGGCTGAGGGCTCTGCTGGAGGCTTGGAAGAGGGGTGCAGGAGCACATGAGAGCCCCAGCACCACTGAGTCCGCAATTATAAGAAGAGCGATCATCAGGCACCTCCACACAGGGGAAGACAGGAGGAAGGTGGAAATGAGAAACAGCCTGGCAGGATGAAGTTTCATCTGAGTGTCTTCAGTATCAGCTATCCCCAAAGAGAAATAGCTGCAGACCAATCAACTAGAAGCACTAAGGAGCTGTGTGCAATCACCTTAGAGATTGGTTATGTCACAAAAAAGAAAAAAAACAGCCAAATGACACTTCAAAGGATAGCTCAATTTCCACCACAGTGCCATGTGTATTCTCTGCTCTCTTCCTCCCAGTGTTCCCTCTCCAGTGATTAGTCTCATCCTCACCGAGGGGCAGCTGTGGTATCCCCACTCCTGATGATTACTGGAAGAGGCAGGAAATGAATTTGTGGATATGAGTGATCCAAGCAAATGGGGAGACTTCTCAGAATGAAAAAAAAAAAAAAGAGGTTGTTCTTATTTTTAAAAAAATACATGGAAAAATCATTTTCTTCCCTCTTCTCCTATAGAACTTGATACACAAGAAGGCACAGTGGTTCAAAGCATGGTTTCCCTGCTTACGAACTGTGTGACCCAGAGCAAATTGTGTAGCTTCTCTGTGCCTCATTTTCTCTTCCACAAATGGGAAAGGGATGATGCATTTGACAGTTTGTATCCTGCTGTAAGCACTTAAATGCTATTTGTTATGGTTATTTCTCTAGACCTCATTCCATTGTACTGTCATTATCTGCCTTTGTTTCTGTCTCCCTTCTAAAGACAGCGAGTTTCCTGAGAAAGGGGGCTGGGTCTTGGTTCATCTGCCAGGACAGTTCTAAAAGGCTAGCGTTCACCACAGAGAAATGGTTAATAGATATTTCATATAAAGTGACTTTGAAAAATATTCCCTCCTACTACTGATCTATTTCTTTGTTCTCTTTTACAGCAAACTCCTTTTAAAAAAAAAAACTGCTGTTGACATTCTCTGCTTTCCATTTTCTCCTTCCTGGTCTCCAGGTTATTAAATCTAATGAACAATTTTCAGTCTCAAATGTAATATCCTCAAAAGCAAATTCTGCAATTTTCCTCCAAACCGTTCCTGACATTGTCCATAGCTCAGCGACTGGCAGCACAGCCTTCTATGAAATCAAATTATCCAAAATTGCCAATATTTGACCAGTTTTGACTACAAAAGTGGCGGCAGCATCACATGGTTTCACTCAACAAATGCTGAGGCTAAATTTGAGTCCTTAATTCTCCTTCCTCTCCTCACTCATATGAAACCCACCACCACACCACATGGCCCTAAATTTAAATCACATCTAGTTTCTGATCACTTCTCATGATCACAAGGCCACCAACCTTGTCCAATTCCCTTCTTCTGAAGTCTGTGTAACTGACCAGTCCTTCCCTGTCCTGTATATCCCCAACAGTCCATTCTCAATGCAACAGCCAAAGTAAATTGTTAAAAATCTAAATAGGTCTGTCACTCTCCTGTCCAAAATATACCAGGGCTTCCTGTCTTATTCAAAGTTCTTACAGCAGGCTACAAAGTCACATCTGATTTGCCCACTACTATGCTTTTCTGATCTCTTTGCCTACAACTCAATTCTATCCACGTTGCTCCAACAAATGGCTTCCTTGCTGACCCTCAATCTCACCAGACAGTTCCACACTAGGACCTCTTCACTGTTTTCAGACCAAAAGACTTGCCCAGATATCCATGTGACCAGTTTCCTCTTTTCCTCCCTATCTCTGACCAGATGTCACCTTGTCAGTGTGTTCTTCCCTGACCACCAATTTAAACTAGCAAACACATGTACAGACCTTGTCCGCTTCCTTTCTTTCTCTCCACAACACCAGTTATCATCTACCAATGTGTTTCATTATACACTTATATTTGTGTTTATTTTCTGCTTCAACTTAATAATGCACAGGCTCCCTGAGGGCAGGTACTTTATCTGTTTTATTAACCACTGTATCCCTAGAAGCTAGAAGAATTCCTAAAACATGGTAGACCCTCAATAACCATCTTTCACCAAGAAGAATTCCTAACACATTAGGAAGACCCTCAAAAATCATCTTTTATGAAAATGAAATAAAATCATGAATTAGTATTTTGCACACACACATTTTCATGAGAAGGGCTGTTTTATAAATCTAACATAATTCAATGAGAACAGAAACATCAAACACTGGAATTTGTTTATTTAGTGATAAACGTTACTTACGGTGGAAGAAATTTACATGCTAGCGCTTCAGGGTCACTGCATGTTTTAAAACACGGAGTGGCACAAGGTTCGTATCTCCATTCACACATCATCCTGTAAGGCACTGGTGCCTGGATTTCTGGGGAAAAATACTGTTTAGACTGTGTCCATTTTTAATACACAGCTTGAAAACTAATAGTTTATGACACAAAAGTTACTGAATAAAAATACTGTAATTGCTTGATGATCAAAGTATTTCATGTTCAGTTTATATATCTAAATGTAACTCCATCTTCCAAATATTGTAAAAAGTAAGGAGTTGGAGGAAGAAAAGTTCCAAATCTTCTTTTTCCACTATGTTTAGTGGGTTTTCATTGATTTTTAAATATAAATAATTCCAAACACTTGTTTGAAATTTAATTTTTTGCCAAGTAATTTTGTCCATTATTCTATTTTATCCTTGCTACAACTTTATTGATCAACTATTATTTCCAACTAAAAAATAAGAAATCAAGGCTTCAAGACACAAAGAAACTTGCCAACTTCAAACAACTAGGAAAATGGAAAGACCAAATGAATGGTTCATAACCCTAAATCTAGGGAGAATGTTCCATCACTGTTCTCACAGAATTTAGCACATTGCTTTGCACATGGAAGGTTTTATTTGAATACAAAAGAATAAATGAATGGAATTGAATAATACATTTTTATAGTTATAAAACTTCTTTGGTTGAATATTTTCTCCTGCAAACTGTAAATACTCTCCTCACATCATAGAGAAGTCCTTCCGTAGCAGTTCAAAATTATTTCTGAACTAAAGAACTTAGAATGGAGAAAATTCAAGACATAGATATGTTTCTTGGACTTTGTATTCAGAATTCAATTCCAAAGTATGGCAAGGAAAAGAAGGCTTTTTGGAGAGTATCTGTGTATCTGAACTGATCTTGAGTTCCTGGGCTCATGGATCCTGAGATTGGATTAGTTCTAAGACAGAGTATAAGACAGACAGAACCGCCCCCTCTACCTCCAGAATCTCCTAGGTTTGGAAAGCACACAGAGATCAGTTTCTGAGACTCTGATGATGTCATCTGAATCCTAAACAAGCCTGCTAGGTCTAGTTCTAATAGAATAGATTTCTAGAGTAGAGGGAAAACAGAGGCTGGTAAATTTCAACTTTAAGTAAATTCAAGTTAAATGATCACATCTGCTCCATGCAATGTTCTGTAGGCATGCCAATGACTCTTTTTCTCAAGAGAACAGCTCAGGAGTCCAGAGATGACCTTAGCTGACCTCCCACCTGCAGTTCTTACAATAACTGTACAGTGCTCTGAGAACATCCTATCCTAAGATGAGAATAAATGTCTAAAAAGCCCAGGCTCTGCCTTCCTCCTCTCTAAAAGAGGAAAGTTTGTGTTCAGAAATGCCTCTGGCCCCCAGAGTACAGAATCCAGAATGGAACTTGTTCAGGGTCCCTTAGCTAAAGTCCAACTTCACAGATAAGTCTCCCTCTGCCCTTGGCAACTTTCCTAGGCCTTGGGACATTGGTTCACCATGTTCAGTAGGCTTCTGTTGATTCTTGCTTTATACATGAAAGTAACAATGTTACTCCTTCTCACTTGATCTGTTTTATTACACTAGAACTAAGAATGTAAGCGGTAGAATTATTGGAGCTTCTTTTGCCAGGCTTTGAGACTTTTCGCCAGGATAAAAACCCTAGTAGAAGTCTAGCAGCTGAGTTTGTGCAAAACTTCCTGCAAGACTTAGAACCTTTGATGGAATAATGTAGGAACTCTATTCAACAGGCAAACTTTTGACACCAATCTGAAGTTTTTAAAATCTGAGATTTGCAGAAATTTATACACAATAGAAGAGGTTCTCTCTTTCAGACTGCTTCAGGGGGTTATTACAACAAAACAATTTGCTTAGGAGACTTAAAATAGAAATCAAGCTCATGGATTTTGAAAACAGAACTTGATTTTTAAACACTGCATAAAGAATGAGATTGTTTTCTGAAACTTTCAATTGCTATCATCCTCTAGCAATTCAATTGTACGACTCTCCAGAAATAAGATCAGGCTTTTGCTAACCTAGGGAAATTCTCCAGAGATCAATGGAAACAGACACCCTTGAATTCAAAAGACAGAGATAAATATCTTGTCCCTATCACTGAAAATCAGATTAATCAGAAATTGCCTTCTAGGAAAGAAAAAATAAAAAGTAGATACAAACATCAGACAATCAAGAGTCATGATGATTTCTAATTTCAAAGTCCAGACAGTTCTGATAAGATACTTGGGTTAATAAATATAAATGTTTCTTTAGGTTTATTCTAAACAATTTATAACAACTTATTTAACACAATAACAATGAAATAGCTACTCTCTCTCCTGTTTTACAAATGAATAAACTGAGGGGTAATGATGCTAACAAACTTACTTATGGTCATAGAACTACCTAGTTAAATACAATAGAAAGTTTTAATATTAAAAACTAATAAATATTATGCATAATATAAATTTTCTATTTCTTCTAATTTTGAAACCTCAGGGACATACCTTCTATGCTGAAGCTACTTGACTGTTTGAATTCTTCAGAATCGTCGTATTTTGATGCTTTGACACTGGAGCCTGTGAATGTGATGAAAAAACCCTTCTTGCTGTATAATTCAAATGCACTGTAACCAGGAATCCAGAGGCCTTGGTGGTGGAAAAATGTTGCTCTTCGATGAAAGGCCAAGTTTGCCTCCCACAGCTCCAATCTAAGAGTGTCATCATTGTGGACACACAGAAAATAGTTGGGCCTTTCAGCAGATTCCAAGGAGACAAGTGCCAATACTGTAACACAAAGAGCAGAGTTTGAAAACTCCTTAGATTCTCAGGAGGAGGCAGACTGCTAACACTGACATTTTAAAAGGTACTTATAAACATTGAAAAACATTACCCTGCAACTGCCTTACATAATCTCAGTTTCAAATATTTTGGAAATGAATTTTGAGATCTCTAAATAAAAACATAGTACTTTAAATTCAGTGAATAAGAATGATAGCACCCCTCCAAAAATCAATCTTGGTTGAGTTCTATTTGTTAAATAATGTATTATGCCCTTTGGGAGGCAAACTGAAATATCAATGAAGATCCCAGAAAGCATAGTTACATATAAGGAGTCGAATGATTCATTGGATATATATTTATATTTGCAAGCTCAACATTTTCGAATGTACTAAATCTACAAACAGCTACATTAGATGATAGAAAATAGTGGGAAAATAGAGAAACAGATCAATTTAGGCACATAATTTATTGCATTTCAATATCACTGCCTTCTTAATGATCAAATGTTCTTAAGAGACATTTTTATGTATCAAGAAAAGATTATTTACTCAATATTAATATCTATTTTCCAACAGATGATTGAATGGCTAATGAGCAATTAGGCTTTACAAAGTATTAGGGAAGTACCATCGTTTTTTATTACGTGCTTTAAATATTTCTTTATATTTGTAAAACCTATTAAAGTTCTTTTAATTGAGATCTTAGATTGATTTTCTGAAATAAACATTATTTAGATTTTTTCTATCAAGAAATTAGTTATTGTAAATCATAAAATGAAGAACTCTATCACATTCAATATGATTTCCAAGGTACTTATTGTGTGGTAAAAAAATTACAAGTCACAGCTGAGCACTGGAAGATGCAAAGAAGTAAAAAGAAATCTTTATATGAGAAAAAAAGATGACACCAACATAAATTAAAACTTTAGAAAGTGATAGGTGCTTTCAGAACTTTTATAAGAAAGAATTTATCCTAATTGGAGAATTGGGGGATTTCTTGGAATAAGTGAAAGTTAAGTTGGTATCATTCATTCAGGAATTTTTTCCTAATATTAAACAACATGCCAACCATGGTTCTAGATAAACTACACAATGCTAACTAGTAACAATGTAGCCTAGCATCACTGGACCACCAGGGAACCTACCACCAATCAGCATAGGTACCAGTGCATTCAACAGGTATATACTTACAGGTGCAAACCAGTAAACTCAGAGCGAGGTTCTAATAATCCAGGATAGGACTATGAACCAGGACAGATAAGGTTCACTATGGATGGTGCGTTGTTTCAGTTACTGTCAACATTCTGATGCATGTACTTACTATTTAACTATTTTGATGTCAAATCTTTTTTTTTCTTTTCCTTCAATCTGACATTAAAATCCTTTAAATGTCAGGAATTAGTGGTTTGATTTTCAAAAATTTCAAATTATTTCTGCACTTAATACTAAAAAAATTTAAGCTGTGCTTTATTTAACACCAAAAAGTTAAGCAATGCAGTTCTAACAAAAACATGCCCCTAGATAAACAAATAATGTTATATACAAAAGAGATAGTTGTTTCATGTGCCAATGTCATATTTTTATTCTTTAGGGAACTTAGAAAAAATTCATAAACATGTGAAAATCACCAATAAATGCTTATTTAATAATTAATGAAAACTTGTAAGTGGAAAACTAAATTCTTACTTTCAATTATACTTACATGATGCCTTCTCTTTAAAAAGGCCTGGAGTGATCATAAAATTAAAAAATAACTTGCCATGAATACTACTTTTTGGCAAAGAGAAAATGCTCCTACTGGTCATATTGGCACCCAGAATAAAGCCACTCTGTCCATAACTTGCCAAGATATATGGTCCTTCTCCAAGCCCTAAATAAGTACAAGTAAGAAAATTGCAAATTAACATAGGATTTTAAAATTTCAATCTGTCATTTCAATGAAATAAATTTTAATAACAAAAAATGCTCCAAAAATGCTGAATAATTAAAAATTGCCTAGTAAAATAACTGAACTCTTTTTTCAAAAATAATAATAATTTGTAATATATCATACATATTTATAAATCTGACATATATAGTATATACACATAAATGAATATGTATACATACTGTGTGACTGTATACACATACATGTGCATGTATATTATGTGTTTCTGTTTGTATATGTTAAGCAGAATTGGAGAGATTGACTTAAGCTTTCTCAGTCTCAAATTTTCTCACCTATATGAAGATATTTATCTAGGTAATCTTCCATCTCTAACATTCCAACATTCTAATCTATTCTCAATAAACAAAAGTAGTTTATATCAATAGCCATGAATTATGACAGTCCTCCAAAAAATCATCTCTCCTTAGTGGCAGTGCTTGAAAAAATAATTCACAGACATAATAAATAACATTTTATTGTTCTGGGAATTACCAAAGTCCACTAGTGAGGTATGTTTATTAAAAAATAAATAAAATGAAGTTCAACCAAGAAATCAAAGGTCTTTACATTTAAACTATCATTTCCCATGCGCTTAAATAGTTCCCAATAAGGCAGAAAATATTTACTACACTAAAAACTAGCTAGTCTAGAACCAAGCCTGAAACTCAAGAGTGATTTTTCTGCAAACTTCATCTTTTTTAAGGGGAGGGATAAAGAGAGAGTCAAGTTTACTTATTTTTTTCATCTAGCTTTTGTTTTTCCAACACTTTGTTGTGTATGTTGTGCTAGGGTTCAAACCTGGATCCTTGTGCTTGCCAGGTAAGTGCTATCCTGATGAGCCATCTCTCCAGCGAGAGATGCAAATTTCATCTTATAAAGTATATAAAAGATAAAAATGTTCACTGTTATTCAAAAAAAGTATGCTTAGATTTATAATGAAATCAGTTTGACTTCAACCCAACTTCTATGCCATTTAGTGTTCATAACATAGCTGATTATTATAAAAATTTGAAGCCTCTTCTGAACCATAAAACATTAAATTATATAATGACCATTTGTATACTTTTATCATATGTAGATATATATTTGTAGTCTATGTAGGTCATATCATATCATAAAAGTTGTAATTACTCTCGATGTACTTCACTTTTCCACTTCTCTCATTTTTTTCTCAGGCACAATTTTACCTTCTTAGCCCACCCTGAAGAGGAAGGAAAAAATTCAATGAATACGAGAACAGGGATTTTCTCCTTAAGGACAGAAGGCCAGGCCTGAGGAAATGGGAGAAGGGAATTGGATTGGAGGGAAGTAGTCTTCCCAGTAGGGAGAAGAATGAGGATCAAAATTTTCATCAGGGAAACCAAAAGGAGGAGGGATTCTAAACATAATTTATGTTCAAGTATTCTTCCCTCCACTAACATCATCTGGGACATGTCACCATGGAACAGCTGGAAACACTTATACACTATGAGAACAAGAGCTTTCTTAAGGACTTAGATTCCATGAATAGAGATGGGGACTGGAAAAACTGCTCCCACACCAGTGGGGAGCTGAGCAGAAACAGTGAAGAGTGTCTTTAGAGTCTGGCAGCAATGCTCTCCCCATTACAAATGTATACAATACATAGTGTAACTCTTGTGAGTCAAAATATATAAGAGCCAAAGAAATCTATACCAAAAGTTTTCACCACCTAATGGCTAATTTTCCAGGAAGAATAAAAGCAAAATATCATTAAACTCCTAAGATGTAAATATATTCAATGTATAAATATGCAGAGTGTATAAATATGTACATAATGCATAAATAAGTCAATGAATATGTGTATTAAAATTAGATTCAAGTTACAATGAAGAAGACAAAAATATCGCAGCCACTTGAGGGCTTGAAGAATCCTCAAGGATACTCAATAGAAGAATGAGAAAGGAGAGGCTGGAGCGGTGGCTCGGCAGTTTCAGCACTTGCCTGGCATGCAGGAGAACACAGGTTCAAACCCCAGCACCCCGTACACAATGAAGCATCAGAGCAACAAACGTCATGTGAAAAACTAAGCATAAAATTGATTCTCTCTCCCTTTCTCTCTCTCTCTCCCTGTCCCTCTCTCTTCAAAAAAAAATTTTTTTAAAGAAAAGAAGAATGAGAAAGGAGACAGACAGCTGAACAAAACCTTTCACCACCCTGTTGCAGATGCCTCCACTGCAGCAGCCCCAAGGGACAACTGTCATCAGAGAAATCCAATTGTATGAAAAGCTAATGCGTTTAAATATACTCCCAGTTAATCAATACATTGCTTCCGGAATATTTTCATGCATTGTCACCATTGATTCAGAAACAAAAGTCATTGGCCTTATCATTAAATTTCTTCAGGGAAAAGCGTAATTTCACTATCTACTAAAAGCAATAACTTCCCACAGTGATTCTTTAAACATAGCAATAAGTATATTCTATTGAAAAATCACTCTGAACTTAAAAACTTCCATAACAATATTTATCAGGATATCAATGTCCTTTCTCATCTACAACAATTAACAATAAAACCTTTATATTCTAACCAAATGCCGTATCAATGAACATGAAGATATCATGTAGAATTTTGTGCTAAAGATTAGTGCAGTAATCTTGTCTGTAATCTTGGAATTCTCCTACTATTTTAAAATTTTTCTTTGATAGAATCATAATTTTTATGCATTTTCCTTAAGTATATAACTACATTAATACCAGTACCTGGTATGTGGTAAGTAAAGAAAGAGATATTTCAGCAACAAAAGTCCAGAGAAGACTAGGTACTTTACTAAAGCTGTGAAATTGTTTGGGATAAAATAAATCAAGAATAGTCATTTAAAACCACTTTGTTTTTATGATTATTATCAACAGCCAGCACAATTCTATTATCTCCTTTAATCATCTATCTCTACTGCATTACTTTTAAAATCTCTTAATCCCCATGACACATTGATCACTGTGATCATAAAATATTGATGCCCCGGGACTGCACTGAGCCTACCAGTTTTATCTGGAGAGCCAAATACCCAGTAGTCACTCTCTGATATTATCTGTACAGTATCAAAAATGGAACTAGAAGAAGCAGTTTAAAGAATTCTCCAACACATTAGAAAATAGAACCATCACAAGAAGTGCAGCTGACTTGACAGAAGGCAAAATGTTCCAAGAAGTAAGTGACAGTGATTCAGCATGCACAGAAAATTCTGACTCTGTCCAATGGTCTACAAAAGGAATGCCAGAAAGGACAGAGGCACAGATGGAGATGTTCACAGCACAGCTGGGTGAGATAAGAATGTTTAAGCGAGGAAGTCACTAGAGCATTTTCTCAAGCCAGTGTCTGGAAACACTATCTAGAACATGGGATGACAGTGTTTGGTGACTGTTCCTACAACATGATGTGCTAACTGTACACTAGACCAGGTAGCATGGAATATGGAGGTCAAGCTCATTGACTCTGAAGTCAGATTATTTACAGGTCCCAGCTAACCATATTTGGGTAAATGACTATGACTTTGGCAAAGTTATTTAATCTTTTTGCCTCAATTTCCTCTTCTGTAAAGTAGTAGTAACAAAGATAATTACATATTTGGAAGTTTAAGTTATATGATATAGGAAAAGTAGATGAGACAACAAAAGCTATAGTTATTTTTACTTTCGCTATGATTAATAGCCAAACAATTGCAATTTTAATCATGGAAATCCAAGGACTGATATGGAGTGTTTGTGTGTGTGTGCTTGTGTGTCTGTGTCTGTTTAAAATCTTGAAGAAGAAATATTTTGGGTTAGATTTTCTTTAACTACCTCAGATTTTTTTAGTGTAAGGTTTTACTCATCTAACAAACTTCTACAAATGTAATAAAAACATCCTGAATCTAAATTTTCCATTTAATTTTTAATTCATTATCTCTATTTCTCCAAAATTAAGTAGCCTTCTTTGGACACTTAGCAGCTGATCAATCCCTGACTCTGTGAGTCACCCAAAGTGCCTCAGATTGGTTGCTTGGCCCATTTTTTCTGTAACTACCACTCTAATTTACCCATCCATCCATCATGGGTCCAGAATTTGTCCAGCTGAAAAAATGCACCCTCCCTAGAATATCTCCCCTGTCTGCATTAAGTTTGGGTGACTACTATAGATAAAGGGGGAGGACACTGGGGGAAGGGGAGAGAGAGGGAGGACAGGGAGATAATCAACAATGTGTCATACTCTTTACTACCCTGAGAATCCAAATAATACTGATGCAACCATTTCATTCTAGAAAATTCACAATCTAAACATTTATATAACTTATAGGAATGAAATTTAGAAGAATCAAGAGACTGGAATGTGGGCAATGTGGGGGCAATTCTGGTTTAGGAACAAATCATATTGTTACTTTATATGCATTTATGATTGTACAATAACTCAACTCCTTAATAAAAAATTTTTAAAAAGTTTTGGTGACTATTAAGTAGGTTTGACAAGAAGGTATCTTCTGACATTTTTGCTAAGGATATAATTCTGTTCCTTCTTACATTGTGCCTTAGGCAGCACATCCTCTCAGATTCTCATCATTAATCAGGATGCTTGGTGAGTGAGGCTAGATTTTCATTATTATTCTATCAATAAGTTTCCATTCTCGTATAAGCAAATAATTATTTTGCCTACAGTGGTGGCAAAATAAATTCTTTATGTTATCACATTTATATTGTTTCTTTGATTTCTACAACATAATAAAAATTGAACCATAGTCTTATGCTGTGCATTTGATCACCAGAATTTATCCTTCCCATCTAACTGAAACTTTTTAGTCTTTGACCAACATCTCTGCCTTCCTCATCACCCCCCGAAACACAGCCTCTAATAACCACCATTGTGCTTTCTACTTCTGAATCTATTTCATATTCCATATAAGAATGAGATCATATGGCATTTGTCTCTCTGCCTGGCTTATTTCACTTAAAATAATATCCTCTAGGTTCACAAATGACAGGGTTTGTTTTTTTTTTCCAAAGGCTGCATAGCCCAAAAAAGGGTTTAAAACATTCTCATCAAAAAGAAATGATAAATATTAGGTGACAGATATGCTAACTACTTATTTTATCATTCTACAATGTATATATGTATTAAAACACCACACTTTACACTGTATATATATGCATTATTTTCAATGAAAAATTAAAATTTAAAAATTTTTTAATAATCTCTATATTTGTACAAAATGGTTAAAGATATGCATTTGGTATATGTTTTCATTCTTTTTTACCTAAAAATTTAATTAATTCTACTCATTTACTCATGTCATCCAAAAACTATTTGTTGAGGATTTCTATGTGCTGAGAACTTACACAACATACTGCTTCATTATTTTTCAGAGAATAAATTTTAACACAAATACTCAGAAATTTAGACAAATTTTGAAAATTTTCAAATTGTTAACTATTTATACTATGTTCCCTGTAAAAATTGTTCAAAAAGTTTTAATCTGAAAATATATCTAAGAAAAAGTGATACTCTTTATTAAAATGTCACATACCTTCATTGTAATATTCACAATCAAGTGCTAAAAGAAAAAAAAGGAATACATGTTATAGCATAAGAAACTGACCACTTAATCTGAAAAAGTGTATACATGGCCAATCCGGCCCTTCATTCATCAAATGCCACGTGAAAGATTATGGAATGACATCATTACTTAGGAACTTCCTCTGAGTAAAGAGGGTTTCTTAAGGTGATGTGTTATAACTAAAATTCAAAACATTATTTTAAAGGTAGGCAAATGTGCCTGCCAATTTAGAAACTTCAACTACAGCTGTTCAAATGATAAATCTATTCCTCAGATAGTGAACAGCCTATAGAAGTAAATAAAATATTTGAAGAGTCAAATCTGAAAACAAATTCAAGTTGATCTTCAAAAAATATTTCACACTTGAATATGTCAACAAGAATACCAATATTAAGTACAACTCTAATGCACTAATAAAAAATCAAAGATTAAAAAACACATTTGGAAAAAAATATGTTTCTATCAGAATAGTGACATTTCACAGGCATAAGGAGACTGGAATCACTAAAAAATTTCTCTAAGAATGGTATATAATTCATATTTCAAATGTTACAGGAATAGCAGTCAAACACAATGGAAACTATATCTCAAATTTTTCCTGTTATGATAATTTGTGATTGTCAAAGGAATATAAAAGCTAGTCATCTAAAGTTAATTCCATATCCATAAGATCCATGGCATTAGCTCTATAATTAAAAAACTAAGGTCTTATTAAATATTTCCAGCTGACCATGTTCCACATAGGGTACTCACTACACACAGTAGAGGATCTCCAGGGGACAGACACCCCTTCCTGACAGCACTTGTAGGCGTAGGCGGCCACATTAGTGCATAAACATTCACAGTCCCCACCAAGATTACAGTTACATGTATCTTCATGGCAATTTTTGGCAAAAGAAGTAACATCAATCTGAAAATGAAGTGAAAGATGACATAATTTCAATAAATGCTATGATTAAATCTCAAACTTCTAAAAGAAACTGGTACATTTTTAAGTTTGGCATTTTCAGCTTAACACTGCCACCTAGAGTTCTAATTACCTCCATGCTGCCAAAAAAAGAGAAAAGAATTATCAGGCAAGTGTCACAGCAAAGAATTAGAAAACAATTAATACGAATAACAAGTAGAATTACAACATTTACAACACATTTTAAGATTTTTTTAAGTTCTTTGTTGCATTGTTGGCAAATTCACCTGGCACTAAAAGAAGAGCATGTTCAACTTCTAAGTGTACTTTATGTAACTTTTTTTTTAATATTCCTCTAGACAATAATCCAGTGACCATGAATGGCAATAGCAATTTCTTTTAAAATCTCTCCTATTAACTATTTTATTTATATTATAATTTTTAAGTAGCTGGCAAAATTTAATAAGCTCACAGTGGTGGATCTAAGTTTTATAAAATTCTATTTTTTACTTGAAAATTCAAATTTTATCAAGGACAACATATATCATCAGATATTTTCTTGGAAGTCACAGACATATTTTATCCATTTTCGAGAAAATATTGGCCAAATAACCTTGTCTGAATAACCACATTTGTCTATCATTTGTTCTTTCAAGTAATAATGATGGTCCAAGGAGAAAAAAATAGCCAACTTAGCTCACAACTCAAAAATCACAAGAGTGCCTTCCTCAAGACCACTAGCATACATGGGCATGCAGCAGGAATGTTGCTTATTTTTTACAAATACATGAAAGTATTTTTTAAACTTCTATTGAGACCTGAAATTATGATGCAGGGAAGAAGTTCAGAAATTTAATTTTTGGGTGGGGGAGTAACCCAGGCATGCTTAACCACTGAGCCACATCCCCAGCCCTTTTAATATTTTATTCTGAGATAGGGTCTTGCTAACTTACTGAAGGTCTCACTAATTTGCTGAGGCTGGCTTTGTTTGAACTGGCAATCCTACCACTGGGATTATAGGCATGTGCTACCATTCCCACCTAGAAATTAAAATTCCTGAAGAAATTATACTCCATCTTGGAATGTGTTTCTAAAATAAGTTTTAATGTCCCACTAGTAATCCTGTTAAGCTCTGTTTCATGTTGAGAAGAACAATGCTCTTTGGCAATGTGTTTTGAAGACATTTATGCCTTTGATCAGAAAACACTGCATATAAATAATATTTCATGAACTAGAATAAATTATAACAAATATTTTGTACAAATGTACCCTGTTAAATGAGCCGGAGCAAGGGAGACAGCAAATCTCATTTAGCATCACTTCCGCAGAACAACACACTAAGAGATAGGTAGGAAATATTTATGAAATGCCAATGAATAGCTAAATCATCTGTCCTATTAGAGATACAGCAGTACCTCTTTAAATTTGAGAGTTCAGTAAAGTATTCATTTACCACATTGCGACAGGGAGCAAAAACATCACTGTACAAAATGGAGCATTCTTTCTTGGCATAAGGAAATTTGTTCTGATGTGCCTCACAGGGTTTTATGGTTTCACTTGGCTCTTCACACTGTTGAAACATTTTAAGGGAAAAAGAAAAGTTTTTCAAGGAGTGATTCTCAAGCTGAAACCAAAGCAGCCTATGTGACCCCGTCCATGACAGTGGCAGCTAACATTCCACTCTTTTAGACAGGCTTTATCTACAGAACCTGCCCCCATCCATGGGTAATATCAGTTAATAGCATTTATTATTTTTGAAAGTAACTAAATGGAATATTAAAATCATAGTGTTATTTGAAAGAGTAAGGTAATTTTTAATTTCTCTTTAAGGAATCATTTACATGACAAATTCTACAAACATGACCCTCTAATTTTTATCTCTTTCTTTTTTGTCATTGACCATGTTCTGAGGAATTGTATAGACTCAAATCTCTTCAGACTTACCTCCAATACACTCAGAAATTCAGCCTCTGTCTCCTCCAATCTACCTGCCTGAAACTGCCATAGGAAAGGTCCTCAGTAACCTCTTCATTACCAAGCATAAAGGCAATGCTTTCAGTCTGCATTCTGTTTGACCTTTTGCTATCTTGAGTTCTATTTAATACTTACTTGGTCTTTTGTAAGTGCCTCTCTTCATTTGGTTTTGGTGGCACAATTTCCTGTTGAATTTCTGCTACTGTACTACATTGACTTCTATTCCCTGGCCTCCTTTTCCTTCCCCTCTTAGCAAAGTTTAATCCTCAAACCTCTATTTTTCTCATTTTATGCATGTCCTAACTTCAGCAACCTGAATATACTAGTAACCAAATTCCTATTTCCATCCCAGACTCCATTCCTGAATTTCAAAACAGGTCATTTCTACCTAAATAACTCCCAATCTTCTCTCTCAACACATACCAACTGCACTAATCTCTACACCATCATCCTGCCCACCACCACTTCCTCTTTACGTGCTTCAGGAAAGAACAACAGCACCTGAAGTTTCAGAGCCACAAGGTAGGAAACTCTTGAACCCTGCAAATCCATCCTGCATAATGCAGCTTTTCACCAGAGGCTTATGGTTCTCATCTTCAGTGTTCACAAATTTGTAGTTTCTCAATCTTGACTGACAACGTTTCTAGCTGGAATCTAAGAGCCTCCTGCCCTTCTGATCTTGCTGGTCTGTAGTGTGCACTCCTTCATTCTCTGTTCCAAACTCTACACTACAACCATATTGAGTGTCTTGAAATCATTTTATACACACTTTCTCCATGCCTGAGGGCACCTGCTCCTTCACTTTACTGTTAAACTTTACTTTTCCAGCTTCTACAAATTTTAGAGAATTCTTCTCCTGGGCTGCTTCTCCAGGACACTGCCTTGGACCATCTGACCCCCACAATGTATGTGCTTTTATCAATCTATTTAATTATTATTTTATTGTTAAATTTTTTTACTTTACCTACTAACTAGACTCTAAATTCCTTAAGGGGAGGTGAGTTTTATTCATACTGTATGTCTCTATATAATGGAAAACACTGTGCTAAATAAAACTTGGTGAATGAACTTTGGGTGGAGGGAGAGATGGGAAAAGGCTGTTTAATGGATATTAACATACAGTTAGATGACCAAGATGTTCGTTAATTTTCATAGTTAATGAATTACTATAAAACATTATGTAAAAATTTTAACCTAAATAATTTTTCTTCTGAGAACAAAATGTTAGTAAAAAATTCTACAATTTTTTCTTAGTTCTAAAATCTATATATATTCAACTTACCTGTCCTAATGCCCAACTGTCTCCAAATACCTGAGCATTTCGCACTTCCAAGTTATTAGATGTGGTCATATCATTTGAAGTACATTTGTCAAAGTTTCCACACAATCCTGATAGTTTATTCTAAAGTAAAAGAAAAAAATCATGAAATATTTTGTATTTATTTTAATCTTTAAAGACTCATATTCACTAAAATTTCAAATGTTTAAAATATAAGAACTTCCACAGCAATCATTTTTAAAAATAAATGTTTGAAGAAAGTGAATTTTCATACGTATTTAATTATATTTACAATTATTTTAAATTTTCAAAAATATTTTATCATCCCCCAAATCTTATCTATCCATACTTCCCGGGATCTTAGCATTGATATTACTAGTAACAAATAAATTTTAAAATATAATCATACATTATATATACACACACTCACATATATATATCCATAAGAAGATATATATATATATATATATATATATATATATATAATTTAGGTGCAAATATAAGTCTTTTATGATGAAAGGCCCACTGGATGATATGTTTAAGATTTTATAACAATATAAATTTTAAAACAGTGAAGATTATTTCAGTTAGTATGAGTTGAGAAATGGTAATTTCAATAGCCATATGGACTGTTTGTATCAACAATATCCACTGGATTTTCTCAAAGTACTATAAAAAGCTTTACTTCTATGGGAAGGAGTAGGACTTAAAGAAATGGATGAGGCTTCTCCTTAAGAACTTATATTTAAACTTGTTGAACTCTTTGTACAGTAATGAAGAATGATGCAGCAGGCTGCCCTGGCCTCCAGCAAAGCAGATAACCCTAGTGTTACCACTCCAAGGGCCACTTAATAGCACAGAGCCTCTGTTTTCAGAAACCAATCGCTTCACTAAAAGTCATCCAAAAGCTGAGACAGCAGTAAGAGGGATGAACACACATAAATGGATAACTGATTTCCAAAAAGTAGGAAACATATAGGATGAAGAGTGCAGTGAGAGTTGAAGAAGGATGGCAGCAACTAAAGATTTCAAATCAGTGAAAGATATGTATATTTGAACAATCCTAGGAATAAGGCTGATGGCTTTATTCCCTTAGAAAGACAACGGCTTTACATGAGTACTACATACTCATGTCTTAAATTTATAGCATATTAAATTTTTAACATGTATCTTTCTTATATTTTTATGAGAATATGTTATTACTATCTCAATTTTTCTCTAATTTGGCACAGATTATATCTATACATCTCAATTTCAATTTCAGATAAACAGGATTTTTAGATGTATCAATCCTTAACAACTTTAAAACATGAATTTGAAATATTTAGTCAAACTTCAAGATTTTAAATGAAAATATTATAATATTTAATAAAAATAATTAACAGAAAATAACTTATAAAACTACTTAAAATATAAATCAAAAAAATTATAAGCAATGAGATTGGATCTATAACCCTAAATGGACAAACTGTGGAACATCCACACAACAAAATACTAGTCAGTGCTATAAAGGAACAAATTATTGATTCACACAATACAGATAAATATATTTTTGTGAAGTCAAAGAAGCCAAACTCCAAAGGTTACCTTTTACATAATTCTATTTATATATATTATATCTGAGAATGACAAAACCATAGCAATGGAAAATAGGACAGTGTTTTTCCAGGACTTTGGGGGTAAAGGTAAGTAAGGATTGATAGATAATATATACAATTGTGGTGGTAGATCCAGACTCCAGTATTTGTCCAAATCCATGGAGCCATAGAGTAATTTTAAAATATTTTATTATAACTTTACTGTATGTAAATACTTATGAAAATATCCAGAATGTGAAGCAAAATATAGAAAATAGTTTGTAACAAATGAATCTAATTGCATTGCAAATAAGTCACATAACCAAGCGGAAGGGAGGAGGAAGAAAGCAGCTAACCTAAGTAACTTTGGAAAATATACTATAAGGTAAAGTGAAAAATAACCATACGCAGCTCTGCACTCTAGCTGGTGAAGTTCTTCAGAGGAGTATGATTAGTAATTTTGAAGACATAACCTACTTCTTAAAGGAAAACATCAATCATTTATTTTCCAACATGAAAAAGTAAATGTCATTTCATTTCTTGTATTTCTTTTAAAGGTTTGGTTGACTAACCTTCCACTGTGGCCCGACTTTAATATGGATAGTTGTCTTCTTATCCCAAAGAATAGTGATGTCTTTCTCTGGAAAGTACACCACTATGTAGTGCCCAGCCTTCCAGAGCTGGTATGTAGGTTTACTTTCCAAGAAAAAGCCTGAATGCTTCTTAAAAAAAAAAACAAGAGAAAAGAAAAAAATAGTGAGTATCATGTTCTCTGACCAAACTATATTGTTAATTAATATCTACCACTAACTATCTATGTACCAGTATTGTTGGTAGGTCATGTCTTTTCTAATTCTGTAAGAAAAGACAAAACAAATGTGTAAAATAGAAAATACATAAGATTGATAATCAGACAGAAACCAGTAGATGGCTCAACATGGATAAATGAGCAAAAGTAAAAGGTATTTTACTCTGGGGAATGTCACAGAAGATATTAAAGGATAACCCTGCTGAGTCAGAAATGCTACTTTAGTAATGAATAAATATGATTGAGGACTAAAACTATATGACCTTGCCTGCAAAAAAAGAGAGAGAAATTTGGCCTTGCTCATGTTTGTGAGTAGGTAAAGACAGCAAGAAGGCAGTCTACTGAGATTCTCAAATATGAAATAAAAAACAAAATTATTAAGGTTGGTAGGAAAATTTGATAGTTGAACAAAATTATACACACACACACATATATGTGGTGTGTAGGGGCAGGGAGAAAGCACAAAAAGATGAATTATCATCAAGGGAACTTAGGAAGGCTTTTTGCAAGAGTGGGAATATGAACTGATCTGTAGAAGGCCATGCACAGGAAAGAGTAGAGGACTAGGAGGATTGGATTAAATAAACACTAAGGGACTCAGAACAGCACCAAAAGGCTGGAATATGAATTGCATGATGAAGCACAGTCTGAGACCCTATGCAACCAAGTTACCCATACAGAGCAACTATCATGTGTGCAAAATGCAGTCACTGAAGTCTTTTTAACAGGGCAGTATCAAACCATGTCTATACTTTAAAACAAAAGAAAAGAATTTACACACTGGCAGAGTAAAAGTGAGAAGAAAACATAGATGGAATATTTTGGAAAATTAGAGTACCTTTAGCATAGAGTTAAAGTGCACAATGTTGTTGTAAACATCAGTATATGTCAAATATTATTACACTGAATCTGACCTTGAAATCAACTCATATAATAACTCCAAAAATACATGGCTATGTTAATATAAGTAAAACAAATTGATTCAGAAGCAAGAAGATGGAAAGGAGATATGAAATCTTTTGTTCATCTTTCTTTCCAAAGTAATAATAAAAAGCATAGTTTGAGAATACTATATTGTGATTGTTTTCAATAAATACTCCAAAGGACAAATGAAATAAAACCAGTCAAGTGCATAAGGAGGTTTCAGTCTGCTAGACCAAGGTGGCAGTTAAAATAGGCACACATTTCTGTATAGAACATATATATTGTATATAACATGTGTATTTTTAACTGGCTCCACCTAGCCTCATATTCTTCACTCCCCAGTCCCTCTCTTCACTGACTAGACTCTAGTCATGCTGACCTTCCTATGCTTCAAATATTCTCAAACTCATACCATCTCAGGTGCCATGTACCTGATATTCCCCCTGCTAGGACCTCTTTTCCCAGACCTCTTTCCAATTAACTGTGACCCATATGCTTTCTCGTTAGGGAGTCCCCCCTTGATAGCCCCTGTAAAACTCTGACTTCTTCAATGGGCTGGATTGGTGGGCATTTAGACAGTGGTGAGAATCATGCTCAGAAGTGTCCTCACACTTGAGTTTGAATGCTCTATGGTTGCCATCTTGATATTCTAATAATTTTACCTTTGAATTTACATTTCACAAATGAAGTTCAATGGGACAATGAGCATGCACCAGTGACTTGGAGATTGTCTCACCTGCCTTCCACATCCTGGTGTCCCCCCCACCTCCTGGGATTGGTTCTCAGCTTCCTGATTCTCTGTCCCCACCACTGCTGCACTCCACAGAGGCAGAGCAAGCTGAGATTGGGCACATGCACTCATGCACCAAGTAGGAGTGATGGGGAAAGGCCTTCCACTCTGCAAACTCTAAGTACCCGCACCCCAGGGAGCACAGCATTAAATGATAAATAGAAAAACACCATGACAGGTGAAAGAAATAATAAAACAAAGAAAAACTTTTTTATGCTTGAGCAAGGAGCCTCACATTTTCATTCTGCACTAGGACCCATAATTTTTGCAACCTGTTCTGCCTCCAAGTCACTTTGCCATAAAACCTATTTTCATTGTTTTCATTGCACCTTTCAGTACCTTTATATTGTCCTATTTGTCTTTGACTTTACTGTCTTCCCCCTACAGGTTGCTTTTAAATCAGTTATCCTGATACAAAAGCACATCATTTAGAGGTAAAATGCTCCCTTTCATTAGGTAGGACAGTTTATTTTAAGAAAAATCCTTTGTGGTCAAAAGTGTTTGCTATACTCAGATTAGTAGGTAATTCTTTTTAGAGGAGTAAGGCATTATGAATTGTTCAAAACAGAGAACTCTAATTCAGATGAGAATTATAGCAATTTAAGCAAACTCTAACAATGTTAGAAAGGTAAGATAGAAATTGATAATTAAAACATTTAAAAGTATAACTCATAAAATATTTATATCCTCTATGTTTGATTGAATTAGAATTGTGCACTCATATACAAAAAGAGGATTTGTTTTTCCTTTCCCGAGATGAGCAGTTCATAAAATAAATGGTACTTATTTTCATTTTTGATGTTTAAGAAAAAAAAGTAACAGGAGATTTATTAGGATCAAACTGTTTTTATGAGTCTTCTTAATCTTAACTCATTCTTTAGGACCTATATAAAGGAAATTCATCAACACCTGCATACAGGTGAAAACTGGAAGTTGAAAGTTAACAAATCTGTAATTATCACTTCAAAAATGTGTCAAAGTGTCTTTTTAAGAGCAGTTACCATTCTCTCCTTTGTTTTTAAAAACAGCCTTGCTCACAGACAGAACCTGCACCTATAAATGAACATCCAGCTGATGGCTAAGGCAAACTGCTGTAATTAACTGCAAAAAGATGTCAGCATGACTACAGAAACTCTATTTTGCCCAAAGTTTGATTGCTGTCTAGTTGGTCTCGATGCTTCTCCCTAAGATGTAAGCCATGTTCTAGGATAATGGTTTTCAAACTTTAGTGTGCAGAACCTGGGGTACCATTTAAAATATAATTTCATTTTCAACCTAAGCCATTCCAGATACTGGGGCAGGACACAGAAACCAGAATTTATAACAAGCATACCAGATGACTTTAAAGAAGACTTCACTTTTTTTTAAAGAGAGAAGAAGAGAGCGAGAGAGAGAGAGGAAAAGATAAAATTAGTTTTATTTATTTTTTTCATCTGGCTTTTATTTCTCTGACACTTTGTTGTGCATGTGCTGGGGTTTTGACCTGGGTACTCATGCATGCCAGATAAGCGCGGTAACTGCAGAGCTATCATTAAACTTAAAAGTGTTCTGAAACCTTAGAGAAGAGGCCACTTTTTAAAGGCCTTTTGTTAGACCATTTCTTACCTATAAAATGAAGTTCAAATATCTTATGTCATTCAAGAGCTTCTGCAATCTGTACACAGCCTTTGCTTCCTTGCCTCCCACACTGCAGCTGATTGGAACATTCCTGAATCCCTTTGCCATACTCTTCATTCAATATTCTGTATACTGTGCTTCCATCAAGCTAAATCACTTGAGGTTATCTAAATATACCATTTTGTCTTCCAACTCTGCTCTTTTGAGTATAATCATTCCTCCATATTGTCATCCCTGTCCTTCTCTTTGCCTAGCTAATACCTACTCATTTATCAGTCTTTCATTCAAATAATATCATCCAGAGCTTGCTTTCTGAGCATTCAAAAATAAGGAAGAAGAAGAGAGATATTTCTTGAAATCCATTATTTCATATTTTAATTTGAATCTTTATATGAAATTAAAAAGTAGATTACATAATCATCACAAATTGATGAGTGGGGAAGGGACAGCTTGGAGAATTTAAGTGAACAAAAATGACATAGCTTGGGGCTGGAGCATTGGCTCAGTTGTAGAGTACTTGCCTGGCAAGTGCAAGGACCCAGGTTCAAACCCCAACACCACATATAAAACTAAGTGTTGAGAGAAAAAAAAGATGAAAAAATAAATTAAATTGTTTAAAAAATGACATAGTTAACACATGATAGACAGGGATGCTAAGTCAGTACTGACCAACTACAAAGACTATTCTCCTAACAACCACCCCAAACATCCAGGAAGGCTTAAGTGTTGTTCCTCCATTGGCTTTCACAGACTTCAGCCCTAGCACATCATAATGCACATCCTTATTGACTCAAAGGATGACACATCCCTCATCTGAGTATAAGTTCCTTAAAGTCAAGCACAGCAATGTCTTTTCACTGTTGTAGCCAAAACTTACTTAACACAAGTTTTGGTATTTAGTTGATATTATGAATGAATGAGTGAATGAGTGAGTAAGTGAATGAATGAAACTTTCTCATCTTTTAGTCCAGGCAGGACCCAAGGATACACGAATAAATGATAGAGATGATGATGCCAGTTCTCACGTAGCTTATAGACAATCGGAGAAGCAAATAGTTTCATTAACTATGGTGCATGGGGTGAGGAGGAGCCCCTTGCGGAAGTTAAGACATATTGTACAAGGGTGAGTTAAATGGAAAGATAGATCCTGGGAGAAGCAACGGTATTTCAAGAAAGACCAAAAGTGAGTCAAAGAACCTAGAGCATGTGAAGAACCAACATCTTCCTCTAACTTTTGGAAAGTGGGCATGAAGCAGAGAGAGATAAGAGGTGAGACAGGAAAGGTGGGCAACAGCCAAACTGACAAGCCCTTATAAGGCAGTGGGAAGATATCTAAAAGTCTTGAAACACTACAGTGACAGGTCGTTACATTTCTGATTTAGAAAAACCACTTTGGCTGCATTGTGTGAGGATGGATTAGTGGGGAGGAACTAAGACTGGACTCCTGTAGTCCAGTTTGGAGGCTCTTGAAGGAATCCAGGTAATAGATGTCAATGGCTAGGGTCAGATAGTGGACAAGGGAAAGAAAAAATGGGGAAAGAATTAGAAAATTAGAAAGTGAACTATGAACAGAAAAGATAAGGCATGTATGATTTATGAAGTCAGAGAAAATGACAAAAAAAGGCCTGGATCTTATAACCAGTTACAGAAAGAAGTACCTCAAATTATTTCTGTTCTATTTTCAGTATCCTCAGGACAAGTTAAAATGGTCCTAAAAGAAATAGATCACTGACCTGTTTAGAAGGAGCATCATTCAAGTAAATTTCTGTGTCCCCAACTGAAATCAAAACACTTTTAGAACAAACGATATCATTGTCAAAGCATTTCTTGTTCTGGGCAATGACTGATATATCTGAATCATCCGTGCTCTGAAATGATAAAAACATTTTATTAATATTAATGTATACAATATATGTTTTAATTATTTTTATAAATTATATTAAAGAACAAGATTTCTAATGTATTACATTGGAGTTGAAAAACAATTTGAATGCATTACATTGGAGTTGAAAAACAATTTGCTTCCAAAATAAAAATTAGTTTTATCAAATACAGTGAAAAATTTTATGGAAAAGAGGTTCAATCTTTAAACATCTCCAATACCTACATTAAATTTTTGTTCTACCAAAGCTTACTTTCCATCTTATTACTATAGCTCAAATTTATCAACCATTGTCATTTAGTTTATCAATAAATAACTAACAAGACAATGAGACAGTTGGGAAATTTTTTTAAATTTTTTATTGGTACATAATAGTTGTACATAATGATGGGATTTGTTGTCACATATTCATAGATACACACAATACAGCAATACAATTTGGTCAATATCCCTCCAGCACCCCTCCACTTCCCTCCTCTGTTCCCCCAGTTCCTTGCCTCTCTTTCTGGGTCATATATCTTTCCTAACATACCTAAGTGTAGTGACATAATTCTTATACCTATGAAGAACATTTTTATATACATGACAATGGTATATACAGTGGCATACTTATAAACGTGTGGAATGTACCTTGTTTTAACTCAGTTCCAACAATTCCCCTTCTCCTCCTTTCCTATCACCCCTTGTTCTTTTTAGATATTTTTGACAAAAGGATTCAGCATTTACATTTTCTAGAGGCATGCAATATAGCTTATTCTAATACAGTCCCCAGTATCCTCCCATGCCCTCTCATTTTTCTTCTATCTAGTGATCTTTCTGTTGTTTACTAAATGGCTTTTTACCCCTCATTGAATTATATATTGAAGAGATTCATATGTTATGTTCAAGTTTGGACATGAGCAAGTTGAGTTTGATTCCTTCCATTAACTTTCCCTCCTTCCTCCATTTCTTTTCCCTTTGACTATTCCCATTTTGGTTGCCCCCCCCCCCCCCCGTTTTGGGTTAGCCTCCACACATCATAGAAAACAATCAATTTGGAGATTCTTCAAAACACTTGGAATGAATCTACCATTTGACCCAGCTATCCCACTCCTCAGTATATATCCAAAGGGCCTTAAATCAGCATACTACAGGGATGCAGCCACATCAATGTTCATAGCAGCTCAATTCACATTAGCTAAGCTATGGAGCCAACTAAGGTGCCCTTCTACTGGTGAGTGGATAAAGAAATTGTGGCATATACACACTATGGAGTATTAGTCACAAGGATGAATGACATTATGTCATTTGGTGGCAAATGGATGAAACTGAAGGATATCATACTAAGTGAAATAAGCCAGTCTGAAAACACCAAACATTTAATGTTCTGATATATGGAGGCTAACCTGAAATAAGGAAGATTTTACATATTTTCATTTTAGACAATATACAAGTGAAATCAAAAAGCTTTATTTTCTGGAATATTCTGGTTGAATAAACATTGCCCACAAATTAAAATTAAAACAGATACAAAACTTTGGAATCTGTTAGTAAACAAAAAAATGCATATTATTTGAGGGCTTGCTTTGAACTTTATATATAATACCTCATTTAATTCTTAGAAACCTTTTTAAATTTGCTCTTTATCATCTACATGTTACAGACCAGGAAACTAAGGTGAGGAGGGATTGATTGTCTAAGGTCTCTTAGCTAAACAAGTGCAAAACCAGATTTTAATTCCTAATCTGTTTTGTCTTGATTTTATACTGCTAGTGAAGAACGTAGGAAGCGCCTAGCAGTGATTGAAGAGGAAAGTCAGTTTTAGGCTACAGATCTAGGGAAATCTTAGTTTCAAAGAACATAATTTAGCCTCACACTCTAAATCTAAGCTCTATTTAGAATGCTTTCTTTGGGCTCAGGTTTCTAACTTAAGATCCCAGTTGCATGAATGGGTGTCTTAGATCCTAGAAATTCATTATAAAAATTGTAAGTTATCTGTAATTTTTAAATTTTCAATTGCCAAATAATAATTACATATACTTATGTGGTAAAAAGTAACAAAATGATATATGTGTACAATGTGGAATAATTAAGTCAAGCTAACATATCCATCACCTATATATTTAGTTTTCTCACAACAAAGTCCATGGTTTTTGTCAAATTTCCAAAGAAGTCCTCATCTCCCTAAAAGTTAAAAACCACTGCTCTATGGGAACCATTTCACTAACCCATAGAAGGTGAGAATTTACCAAAAGCAAAGGAAAAAATGTGACATTTCCCTTCAGACCCGATGTCCAATTTTCAAGGGCCCACACACATTTCCTGAACCTTCATTGAGATAGGTGGGTCAGTGTCTATTGTCATGGTGAGAAAACAGCTTCAAAGTTGGGGAAACCATAAAGGTCTTCATGTAAATTCTCCACACTTGGTTATTCACATCACTAGCAATGTGAACACTCAATTAATATTTCTTAGTTTGGCAAAATTCATCCTGACGTATTAGTATCCCTGCAGCATAGAGCCTAGAGTGGAGGGTTATAATAGACAGCACTGACAAACTCATTAAGGTGCCTCTCTGCAGCCATTGCTCTTTGATAGCTGTTGAGTCTTTTGCTTCTTCTTTGATAATCCTTTAGCAAAGCATTGCCTAAATTTTGAAAAGCGGAAATAATAAAGGTCATTAAGATGATTATGGCATTGTACTATGAAAAATGCCATATATTTATGCTTTTATGAATGATTCTCAAAGAAGAAACATATATAATTCAGGGTTTTGTTTTGCTCCTCCTCTTGAGCAGAGTTGTACAGATCAAAGGATGAGAAAAGTTGGTTGAAAGGCTTCCCATTGTCATTACCTTTCTATTGCTGTTAAAGTTCCTCAATGTTATCTTTATTCTTTATATTAAATCAGAAATGTCATGAAATAATCTATATTAGATGGTTTGCCTTATAATAGCATGTTCTGCAGACAGAAATTTGAAAGAAAAGTAATGCCTAAGAGTCATGCTTCTAAAATTTTCATTTCTCTTTTATTTCATGTTAATATTAGGTTTGGAAATAATGCCACAGAGTTGCTAGGCAACATAGTAAGTAATGATTACAAAGCTAAAGGAAAAAGGTCAATATCAATGTGTTACGTGGGTTCCTCAAAACTCTTTGTTCTCTTTATTCTGAAAGCTTTAATAGAGGACATTCCTCCAAACGATTTCAAAACTTGAGCTGTCAGCACCTCTCAAGGTGATGCACTATTGTACTCCATGTCCAGCTCCGCACCTGTCATAGCGCAACCCCCTTCAAGGATAACGACCCCCACGAAGCCCCTGCTGATACAGGAGTCTAAAGAAAAATAAGTAACTAAAACAGGTTCTTATGAGATCACAAGCAACTAAGAGTTTTGTGAAGGAGACAGATGTGAAAATGTGACACCTGTATGACACACTGTTTTAAGAAACTGAGAAAAGAGCCACCAGAGGAGACAGGGGTGACAGCAGAATACATCAGGGAAGACAAGGCAAGAGTGACTTCAAGACAAAAAAAATTTAAAAGATTTAATTGGATTTTAAATTTAGGTAATTATTGACTTTTATGGTTATAATTTTATACAAATTTGTGATTAAGTGAAAAATAATTTACCTCTACCAACCTATGGTTCAAATGAGGCAAGATCCATATGTTTTCCCCCACTTCTCCCTATAGGGTCCAGCCCCTAGCAAGCACACAAGAACTACTGTGTAAAAAAAAAAAAAAAGCACAACACCCAAATTTGAAAGTGATGAAATTAGGAGAGTTTTGAGAGGCATAAGGACGGCAGTGAATACTGGAAATATCAAATGAAGAGAAACTTGAAAAAACTCATCTAGAACAAATGGCACAAAACCTAGCTGTGTTTGAGACTTGTCCCAGACTTCATGCAAGAAGCATTTGGCTCAGAAATCTGCGAGCTGGAATAATATGCTGCCCATTTCTGCTGAAGACACCCAGTGCCCTCTTTCTTTGAGCTCATAGCACAGTTCAAGATGTGGGGTTGGGGGGCTAGCAGGGGAGGAGGTCTCTCTCCTTTCTTCTCTTAAACCATGTCTTACCTCAAGAAATAAAATTAAGGCTTTTTTCCTAATTTGTGTCAAAGTATTAAAAAACAATGTGCTCCATACTACGAACTATTTATAGTCAAACACAAATAGCCTCCAAAATAATAAAATATCAGAGAACATGAATTTTTGAAATAAATATATATTCTGTAGTTATGGTAAGTGCTCTGTGCCTTCCCTTGATTACATTTAAAAACACACAGTTCGGAGATTAAAAAAAAAAACCTACTTGAAATATTTTTCTGCATAATCAATATTTGAAAATATCTCTTCAAAGGTATGGTCAAATAAAATGCTTTTAAAATAAAATGAAGTATTAATTTTTAAAAATCCAATTAAGAAATAAAAGTAAATACTTATGAATTTGATTACTAGGATCCAAAGAAATAAAAGACCAGTTTAACCACATGAAAAGGTGTCAAAAATAAAATAGATGAAACTTGGAATTTGTAATCAACACCAAAATGGTGAAAAAGAGTTGGGTTAGGAAGAAGAGAGAATTACATCTACCATTCACAGTGGTGACTTCTGACACTAAGGCAGAGTAAATGAAAGGTACCGGCAGCCATCCTGCCTTCTCAAAGGAAATACTAGTTCGGTCAGAGAAAGAACAGCTTTGTCATAGTAGCTCTTGGCAGCTAGAAGAAGCAAAAACAATGCCACCAAAGAATAATTAAAACAAAAAATAATTCAAGCACTATGAAGTTTGATCTGCCATAATCATATTTCAAGACTGTGAAAATTAAGTTGCACTGTTTAATCATTAATTTATCTTTGGTATGTAATAGTCACGTTTCATGACCAAACGAAGTGTTTTTTGACTTATCAGGTATGTTTTAGTCAAATTTTGCTGAAATATTTTGGGGCCTGACTCTGATTTTCTTAATTTTAGTAAAATTTCCCATGGCTATATAATAGAGATTTACCAGTAAAATTATAACTTATTATTAACAGTAACAACAGGACTGCTCAGTGTGAGCTGGAAACATCTCTTTGAGGGAAAAGAGGAATTCATATTCAAAGAATCCACTGAAACAAGACATAGAGAAGAGATGGGGCTAACAGAGACCTCTGAAAGACTGACAGAGGAATCTTGACTTTATGAGGTAGGTCACTGGAAGCCACCAGGGTTCTTAATAAGCAATGACATGATGACAGTATGTGTCATAGAAAGATTTACAGAATAAAAAGATACATTATTGTTGGGACAAACCTGAGTCAGAAAGACAGCCTAGTGGCTGAGGTTCAGAGGTGTGCCATGTTGATTTGGAACGCAATGGCTAGCAGGTCTAGCTAAGATTGTAGGCTCACAAGGACACACCAAACATTAGGAAGAAAGGGTAGAGAACCAAGAACACATATCCAGTTCAGTCAACATTCAGTGACCCATAACTTTGTTCCCACCTGGATGTTCCTTGCAAAACAATGGTTATAAAGACTTGGTCTTTACCTTGAAGAAGCCAACTCAAGTCATCTAGAGTTGGGGGCTTGTGCAAGAAGAAAAGGAAACAAAAGTCATAGAGGAAACCAAAAGAGATATTAAAAGACTCAAAAAGCGTACATCCAGAAATTCAAAAGCAGGAGTAACTTAAAGACATTGCAGATGCACCTAAATATCAAGGAAAATGAGAATTACATATATAAAATCAGTGTGAAATATTTTGAGAATAAAGTAATTGGTGTATGCATTCAAATCCCTAAACTGTTAAGTACCTTTTCAAGCTTTCAATTTATGATCTAAACTTTGAGGGATGAAAAGATTCTAATGTAAAACTGCTTGCTGAAATGTGGCTTATTGGAATAAACATACTCATAGAATGTTCATTGGTATGCCTTCCTTGTACTTCAAATATAATCAATACAGGGGCTGGAGTGGTGGCTCAGTGGTTATGATACTTGCCTGGCTTGCGTGAGGACCTGGCTTCAAACCCCAGCACCATGTACACAACAAAGTGTCAGAGCAATGAAAGCCACATGAAAAACTAAACAAAATTCATTCTCTCTCTCTCACTGTCCCTCTCTCTTAAATATATATATATATATATATTATCTCTTAAATATATATATATATATAAAATCAATATAACCCACATACATTCACAGAACCCACAGGACACTATTTACCATTCTCTCTACATGATGACCAACCCCATTCCCCCATTCCTAGGAATTTTTTCTAAAAGAAACATAAAATCATTCCTAAAGGAAGTGAAGATAAATACCAATAAAGAAATTCAATGGCTTAAAACATGTGCAAGATTTTTGCTTATGTTTGGAAAGAATAGGTTTTACTGTTCTTTTTTATTTAGTAGAATTAATACAAAATGGAAGTATAGTCTACTTCCTTGATATAGGCTTAAGGAAACATCACACACAAACCTCTATTAAACATAAAAACCATACCCAGAAAAAAATATGCATTAACAGAGTATTGTTTTGCTGGAGGAAAAGATGCTATTTCATCTGTTCTTGTATGACTTATTTCTAAATTTAGCTTCCATTTTTCATTCAGAAATTTAATTCTGGCATCAGTGATGACTAAATAAAATTGAGAAATACAGGTAATCCAAATGTATTGCATGATGAGAGACCTTAAGGATTTATAGGATCTCTAAAGCCTGGAATTTACCAAAACATATTTAGCATTGAAAATAATCTCTCTTGAGTATTATAATAATAAAAAATACATAATTGCATGTATGGTTTAATATAGTTATTTAGATTTATCAACCCAAGCTAGCAATAAGAATGGTTGATATTTATTGAATAATTACATATATCAAGCACTTTCTAAGCATTTTACACACATTTATTCCATTTAATACTCAGAATTACCTTTGGAGCTGCATGCAATTATTATCCTCATTTATAAAATGAGGAAACAGAGGCACAAACAGCTAAAGAACTAGTCTACCACCAAATAATAAAACAAGAATGAGTTAAGGAAATTCATTTAAAATCGCTGTGACTTTCACAGGTATATTAATGATAATATAAATTTACCATGACATGGACCAGCTTGTTTTCTTCATTATCTACTTTTTTCTCCTAATGTCTGCTGTGTTCATCTACGCCTACCATCAGTCATACCTACAGGCTGATGCATTCCAAATCAAAAAGTTACAGCCCTGACCCTCAATCACTGGGCTCTTTCTGAGTCAAGTTTGTCTCTTGTTTTTCATATTATCCTTATGAAAATTCAAGTAAAAAATTAATAGCTGTGACTTGCCTTTATCAAAAAAACCTGGCAATCACTGATGTAGTCATATTCCAGTCCATCAAAAGAATGATAATGCCGGTCCCCGTAGATTGTACACACGGCTGGGCATGGATAATATGTGCAATTGAACATTCCTCGTCGACAAACACTATTTAAAAAAAAAACACACAAGTTACCTTCAAGAAACTTAGCTCTAATTAGTGTTCTTCAAGAGGCATAAAAATAGGAAGGTGTGTATGCAAGAGCATATGCTGAGCCAATTATAAATACTGACAATTCATTCTAATAACACCTGCTACATTGACAAGTTAGCCATATGTTTACCTCCTCGTTTAAATATATTGTCAGACAGCAAAATCAAGCCTAGAAGTTCTGCCTGAGTCACATAGAAAATGCATAATGGAACGAAAACTAAACATAGGTCCCTGAAGATAGGTCTGGTAGCCGCCCAAAAGAACAAAATGCCATCTCCTATATTTAAGTCAACTGAATCCCTTGCCACAAGTTTAGAATCTTTGTCTCTATTTTAAGGAAATTATATTTCAGGTTTTATTTCATGGTATTATTTTCACTTATTTCCAAACAAGAAAAAGCTTCCATTAAATATGATCTCCTCAGAATATTTAGCATTTTCTTACATGCTCATGATATTTTTTCTATTAAACTTCCAAACTGTCATATTTCTCATTTCTCTTTCAGTTTGAACAAACATGCATTAAAACAATGGTATGGTACCACTGTAGATGGTAGCTCTCCAACAAACTCCTGAATGCCTTTATAATCTGAGGAAATAGTTTTGATTTGAGCATCAAGTAAATTCAACAAGATAATTGAAATTAGTACAATTACTTAGGAAAGTTTTTGTTAAATATGAATCTCATTACCAGGTATAACAAGATGTAGCAATCACTTCTCCTGAGAGATACTCCCAGTCTTTCCAGATGCACGGGCAGCTTTCAGGCACATAACACTTTCCCTTGTGCTCGGCCATCCTTCCAAATGAAGAATTAAGACACTTTCAGAACATAATCTGTCCCATTAGCACTGTCCCCTGTATTTTTATCTGTCTAAGGCATATTCTATATGATGAATTGGGGTTGAATCTAATCTTTCTCCCCACTTTTTAAAATACATGTCACAGTATTAAATAAATGCCAAGAAAATTGACTACATGTTATATTTTTACCTTTTTTGTTAGTCACATCATACAAGAAAAAATAAACAAAGGCCTAAATTTATAATAAAATGAGTTATTCTGGAAAAAAAACATTTAAAGAGAAAGTAAGGGAACCTGTCTTCACAATTTGCTACTTAAAAGAATCCATGGGATCTAAAAATTTTGGGTAGAAATAATAAATTATGAGATGGATAACATTTTCTATATTAGGATATAGAACAAGCAAAAGCTTCTTTCTGAATGCTTAGAGTTCAAATCATGAGAATTTTAAGTATGCTTTCAAGCAAAAATCTATCATGCCAAGTATTTCACACTCTTTTCTATTAATATATTATTTTTGAATGTTGTTTTTTTCAAGTGCCATCTCCCTCTTAAAAGATTATTCTTTTAAGATATCTATGTCTAAGTCTAAAGATATCTATGGATAAAAAAATGAAAACACAAATTTAATTTTCATATATAAATATTAATATAAAATTACTCATGTCAGCAAATAATTGATATTAATGTGTTAACAAAGTATTTTGATATGAAAATTAAATATATATTATATAGCAGATATTTCAAAATCCTCAATACAAATCTTTTTTCAAT